>PVKY010005974.1:0-16571 GCA_004027775.1 Bradypus variegatus
GGGGGAAAGGCGGGAATCCAGCTTAGGATCCTCACTCCAGATATCCACAAGAAGAGAAAAAGGCCAGAGAGGAACTGGCGGAGTCCGGGAGGGAGTGTCAGATTTCAAACTCGGGCCCAGCCATTCAGAGAGGCGCGATGTGGGGGACCCGCCTCGGGCTCCTGGGCTGTGTCCTGGGCAGCGTGTGCCTCGTCAGAGCCTATCCCAATGCCTCCCCGATGCTCGGCTCCAGCTGGGGCGACCTGACTCACCTGTACACGGCCTCGGGCAGGAACAACTATCACCTGCAGATCCACAGGGATGGCCACGTGGACGGCGCGCCCCATCAGACCATCTACAGTGAGTAGGGGCTGCAGTGGGAGGGAAGGGGTGCTCTCCTGTCCGTGCTCCTACAAGGGGACGCCGTGGGCTGACCAGAGGCTAACCCAGCCTCCTAGCTTCTTGCCCACAATCCACTTATCTTGTGTGTTTATTAAACCTTGGCGAAAGTTTCTGCCACCTCTCCAACTAGTGTTTACTGCTTTCTCCAAATGGGAACCGTGTCTGTTTTAACCAAATCCCTCTTCCCACCACAGGATCCCCTCTTCCTGTGTCCTGTCCAAAAAGCCAAAGAGTGTACAGAAAGAAAGGCAAGGAGGCTGAGAGGAAAAGAAGCCAGGTAGATCAACAGATGCTGAGTTTCAGCTCATGAACTTGGCACTGAATTAGCTAGGGAGACTGTAAAGAAGATCCTTGTATCAGACCAAGGATTGCGATAGTTGGGTGCAGGGACTCTTTCCAATGTTGAGCTGCTCATGTTATGGCCTTCTACAAATTCTCAGGAAAAAGGTATTAAGGACTGACTGCAGGTGTGCTGTCTCGGTGAGTCTCACCTGGATAAGGTGGCCCTTTGATGATCCCTCCATGCACTTACCTATCTATGCACTTACCCCTCCTTCCAACAGGTTGTATTGGGTGCTCCAGAGGTGCCTAGTTTGGTGTGAGTGGGTGATTCTTCCCTGTGGAGGTGAAATCAGTGGCAAGTTGAGCTGGTTCATAACAGCAAACAATGAAAATGTTTTTTAGAGATCAGTTTGTGGAAATGTTGGATCACAATCCTCAACAGTCAATTAACTACCTTCAAATGAGGGCTTCTTTATGTGCACCTATATAAGGGATAATGGCATGGGAGTAAGGGGTGGATATCAAAAAAGATAGGGTCTTCTATTTTGGAAGAACATGTAAAAATTACTCCACTATTACATAAGAATGCAAATTGATTCAATATAGATCAAAGTAAAGGAATAAAAGAGTAATCACAGTCTATGTTTAATTAAAGAAGACTTCTGATAAAATGATGATTTGCTCATTATTGGTGTAATAAGTTAATCAACTAATTGTGCTGTTGCCTTGCTGTGTTCATTCCACTGGAATCAAGGGTCTTTAACCCAGGAGAAAGCTATATGCATATGAAAAGCTCACAGTTCAAGCCTCTTCCGGTGCTCAGTGGATGACTATAGGAGAAAAGGTCTCTCCAAATACCAAACAAGTTCCAGAACTCAAGGGGATATAGTGGGATCCAGGAAGCCAGGTGTGAGTCTAATGGCAAAAATCTGAAATCAGTCTGGACACACTTGACCTATTCAAAGTGTTGCTCATTTTATCCAATGGATATCTTACAGACCCCACAATGTAGCTGCCATTATCCAAAGTTCTGTGACTAAAAAAGTAGATACAGCCTTGCCGTCTAGGACCTCATAGTCTGTCATCTCTTACTGCCTCCCAGTTCATTATTAGACTTTTAGGAAATACAATTTTGCACCTCTGATAGAGGACTGCCCTGACTTCTACTGCAAGATGATACGTGGTTTTAAATGCTGAATAGTGGATTACAGTAAAATATTTTGACTCCTATAGATGGAAAGGATTGCACATGACTACAGAATGCTTAAAAAGCTTGCCTAGAATTGTGGAATCTCTTTGCTGAAAGGAACTCCCCAAACCATGCCCTTCTTAACAAGCGATAAAGTAGAGCAGTCCAGGCCGGCTGTGGTGGTAGGATCAGTGGTGCAGGGTGTGGAGCTCAGTGTACTTAGTAAGCAGTCTCAACCGTAGAACATTTTCTCTCAAAACTCACCCAGTGTCAGGCCCAGGGAAGGTGCTGAGTACTAGCTGGACTGAATTAAAAAGACAGAAAAAGCACAATGAATCAAACTGATTTCAGATTTTTCTTAAAGAAATATGATTTTGTTTTGTCAGATACAGACATCAAATAAGCATCATGTCTCCAGAAAGATAATAAACTGGGGCGGGGAACTCTGGCTGGGGAGGTTGGGGGTGGGTGGGGCTGGGGGAGGGAGACTTACTTTTCCTAGAAGATATACCCGTTGTATTATTTAAACTTGCTATCACATGTATTGTACAAAACAGGAAAAAAAAAACCCATATACACTAAGATAAAAAGTTACTAAAAAGGAAACACTGATACATATAGGTAAGTAGCAAATCTGCTTAGAAGGCTAGAGAAGGATTTGTAATTACCTCATCGATGACTATAAAGCCATGTGTACATTGCTGGAAAGGTTCAATTAATCATACTTTTCTAGTGAAATCTGGTCCATCCTATTATTTTGTGTTAATAAATTCTTGAGTAATATTTCAGGTGCCCAATCCATCTGGGCTAATGGTCATTGGCCAAATGAAAATATTTGCCTGGGAGATTCTATAACTTTCCTTGGGACTCCCAAGTACTGATGTCTGTACCTCCTGCTCCGGTAGGAACACAGCCAGCCTTCCACTCCTTGTGGAAACAGAACAAAAGAGATGCTTACTGTCCTGGTTCACAGCACTCCCTAGATTTAACATTCTTACATCTTCCAGCTTCCCCTCGGGAATTTTCTCCGCTTGAAGCTGAATTTTCTTTGGACTCTTTAACCCTTCTTATTATGATCTTGCTTTTGAGGAGCTCAAAGCACTTTACATCTATCATCTTCTTTCCCATTTATTTGCTATGAGAACAGAATGGAGCAGATACTTTTCTACTTTTATAGCAGGGGTTGAGGCAAAGTGGTAATAATAGTGACAAACACAAGCAAGCAATTTTGAAAGTGCTTTACCATGGATAAAACAGTCTCTCATTACATCCTCAAGACGACCATGGGAGGTGAATGTTTCTACCACCCCCATTTTACATATGAGAAAACAGAGGTTCAAAGAACTTAAATAATGGCTCAAGGTCACAGTGACCTGGGACATCCTGACTCTGATCCCAGGCCTCTTCCAAAGTCACATTGGAACTTTCACATTGGCTTATATTAGTTTGATTTGGGAATGAGTGCAGACTCCACAAAAGCTGCTCACTGCTGCTCTGCAGACTGTTTCCTATAGGGACGGACCCTGGAAATTGAGAGCATGTGTTTCTCACACACTGGCCAAACTAACGCCAAGCATCCGGCCAAGGTGTGGGGTGGGCATAAACAGCAGGTCCGCACAAAGTAATGTGCAAGGTCTTCTATTTGCTCCACAGCTTTCAAGCCACTTTTACAACCATTATCTCATTTACTTATGTGACCCTATGAGGTGGGCAGGACAGTGATTATTATTCTCATTTCACAGTTGAGGAAAGTGAGCTTAGAGAAATGATTTGTCCAAGGTAGTAAGTGGCAGAACTGGGACTAAAAGCCATGTCCTCTGATTCCTGGCTCAGTGCCCTTTCTCTGTCCCACCCACGGGCATCATAATTTGGTGTCCTAATGGCCTACAGCATTTATTTTGGCACCAGATTTCACCTTCTCATGTTGTAATGATTTATGTTGGGGTAGCGGAAAGAGAATGTAAAAGTTCCTGACTTGGGTTTGAATCCTACTTTCATTTTCTTATCACTTAAATTGATGCTCCTACTGTTACTACTACTAATATTAACAATATAACGGTTGTTTTGAGAACTTAAAATACATGAAGGACCTAAGGAGCAAATACTCAAAAGCAGTTATTAAGTGTAATTTTTTCCCCAGTTAGACTGAAAATTCATCAAGACAGAAACTATTTCTTACATGTTCCTTATATTTCCCTAAGGGTTACCACAAAATGAGCCACACACTTGACAAAGGCAGACACCATTTTGGAGTAATTTAAGTGTCCTCTGGGCCTCCCATCCTCCTCACCCCATTCCAGAAGCTTCCCTCAAGACTAACCCCCAGCCAATCTTTGAAACAAATTCAGCTTCTCTCTTTGGGCCACTTCCTTTCTCTTCTTCCTGGGTTTGCTCTTGCCCTTACTCCCTCTGACACACATCATTCCAATATCAGTCCTTGTAAGGCTCCGTCCTCAGCTGGTGTCAACTGCCTGCTTATGTCCTTCAAAGGTACTCCTCCATGGAGTAAGGGAGGAGCCTGCGTGGGGTAGGGGAGGAGTCTAGGCTTTAAATCAGCATGGGAGGAAGGGAGAGAGACACTGGGCACACATCTTAGGCATTTACAACCTCTCCAACTGCAGAAGAAGAACTAGAATCCCAGCTTGGCCTCACTCCTTGGGGGCTGTGAGGTCAAATACGATGCATTTGGAAAGTCGGTGTAGGCAAAAGAAAGTTGTTTCCCCTCCTTCAAATTCACTGAAAAAGAGCCAGCATGTCATGGTACTTCTGAGTTAAGGTGAAAAGGATGGTCAAAGAAAATCACACCTAAATATACCTTCACCACAAAATAGAAAGCTTCAGATTTTAACTAGGTTTTGATACTTGGTGAAAAGCAAGTCCCCATGGAATTGGGGGTGTCACACAAGCTGTTATCAATTATTAAGGTGTAAGTGGTCGAACGGGATTCAAGGCTTTAGTAGTGATTAGTTTTTGAAAGAAGACAGTGAAAGACCATGAGGGGTCACTACCAAGTGAGAAAAGGACCAAGAACAGTGAAGAAGACCCAAGAAGAAAATTCCATGCACTGCAGGTGTCAATTCAACATGAAGAGATACGCCCTCTGCTCCTAAGTAGCTTAGGTCCTAGAAAAGTAAACCTACTTAAAGCCAGGTGGGTGAAAGCCATGCCACAACACAGGGGTAGGCACTGCACTGAGGGAGCTGAGAACAAATGACAACTCATCCTGGTTCCGTTTAGGAGACTCTTCACAGGAGATAGTGGCATGGGAGCCTGACCTTGAAGGGTGAGTGATTCAATAAGGAGAGAAGGGAGAGGAAGATCAACCCCCATACAGGACTTGTCATGCAATGGGCACTGACTGATGCATTATAGACTGGTTTAGCTATCTGGGTGGAGAAGCAAACTCTATATGCAAATAGGATCCTTGAAAGACATCTTGGTATAGATTAAAAATCATAAAAGCAGAAGGCTTGAAAGACATTACTACCTGCACAAACATCAAAAGGCACGAGTCAGGCAAAGAAGGGGAAAATAAAAGCATTCCAGGCAGAGAATGTCCATGCACAGCACAGGTGAAGGAAGGTCAGGCCCCCATACAGGCAAGAGGCACATGAGGGTGGGGTGGGGTAGGGCGGGGGAGTCACAGAAAATGAAGCTGAACAAGTTCAAGGGGAGAGGTGCACAAAGTCATCACCACTCTTCAAATCAATCCAGGGAGGTTCCACGAAGGTCGGTTTTCAGTAAGTGCTTGAAGGTGGGAATTGGATGTGCAGTAAGTTTTTTATCTGACTGATTTTCTGCCTAGGTGCTCTGATGATCAATTCTGAGGACGCCGGCTTCGTGGTGATAAGAGGCGTGATGAGCAGGAGGTATCTCTGTATGGATTTCAGAGGCAAAATTTTTGGCTCGGTGAGTCTCTTTGTGCTGGTCACCATTTGCAAATGATTACCTAATTTCCCGGACAGAACATAGACTTTCACAGCTTAAAGATTCCATTTGCCCGTACCCTTGTGATCTGCTTTCACCAAGTATGTTATTCAGGATAAGTGTTAAACTCAGGTTTATACAGCTGGGGTTTGAACCTAGGCAGTCTGGTTCTAGAAATTCTGTTCTGCACTGCCTGCTGGTACCTGTTTTTTTGCACCCAGCATGTCATCTTGTATGTAGTGGTAGGTCCTCAGATCATGTTAGGGACTTCAAGTTGTGGAGTAAAGTACATTAACATGGATGAGAAGGGGGTCATTTTGATGCTGTTCCTGTGACTTGGGACAGGGCACCTCAATTCTCTGGGCTTCAGTGTCCCCACCTGGAAGAAGTGAAGTAGGATGTACCATGTGGCCTGTGGCACTCCCTCCAGTTTAAAGATCTCTAATCATCTCAGCCCTCAGTGTGATAGCTGTTCATTCAGATTTGTATGCAAAAGGATTTCTCAAACAAAAGATTACAGACATATTCCAAAGGATTTTGAGATTGTAAATAGTAGGACTGCCTCTCTCAGAGGCTCATAACACCAGACATAATTGCTAGAAATTCCATCACTGCTGTGTGCCAGCACTTGAGCCATATCTGGCCCAGAGCAGGTCTTCAATTAATATCTGTTGAACAAATACATGCCTGTAGATAGGTGGTCCTCATCTCCAAAACACCTGCATTCTGGAGTTTGAGGATTAAATTCGATAATATGTAAAGGCCCTAGTAGACACACAATAAAACCAGTACTAGTTAGTAAAAGCTGAGGGAGGACTCAACCCTAGGTCATCCATTGTCCCACTTCATGTTCCTAATTCCCACATTATAATTTCTCTGCTGGGAGTACCCTCATTTCTGCTTGACCCTACAAGTTCTATCCCATTTCATTTCTCCCGGTAAGGAAAGGACCCTAAGCCCATTTCAGCCAGAAGAGGGTTTCAAAAAAGTAGAAAGTGGGAAGCACAGTGTCGCATTTCAGTTAGCTCTTCCACAAATACTGAGCACAAGCAGCACGCTGGCTCTCCGGGTGCCAGGCCAGCCCAGGCAGTTCCCCAGGCAGCCAGCTGGAAGACCCCGGCGTTTGCTGCACCCTAAAAGGTGGCGCAGCTGCGTCCAGCCCTGGGGCAGTTGGGAAGCACTGATGCTCCAGTGTCGTCTGCCGGGAAATGAAGTTACATAGCACCTCGCTAGCGAAGTAAGTTGACATATGCAAGTCTCCAGGCTCGCTAAGCCCTGGAGCGCTGCAGGCTGCTTAGGGCGGAGCTTGCGGCCCGGGAGGAGTCTGGGCATCGGAGCTCCGCCCACTGGGGCCGTCACCTGGTTCGCTCTTGTCCTTTCAGTATTACTTCAACCCGGAGAACTGCAGGTTCCGCCACCGGACGCTGGAAAACGGCTATGACGTTTACCAGTCTCCTCAGCACCGTTTCCTCGTCAGCCTGGGGCGGGCGAAGAGGGCCTTCCTGCCGGGCATGAACCCCCCGCCTTACTCCCAGTTCCTGTCCCGGAGGAACGAGGTCCCCCTCATTCACTTCAACACCCCGAAGCCGCGGCGGCACACGCGGAGCGCCGAGAACGACTGGGAAGACGACCCCCTGAATGTGCTGAGGCCCCGGCCCCGGCTCAACCTGGCGGCGGCCCCCTGCTCCCAGGAGCTCCCGAGCGCCGAGGACGACGACAGCGTGGAGGCCGACGACCCCCTGGGCATGATCCTGCGCAGCAGGCTGGACATGCGGGCAGTGGGAGTGGGCGGGAAAAGGTGCCACCACGACCCCTAGCTCACCTAGGGGAACTGGAAAAGGAATGCTTTTAACGGGCCCTTCCCGGACGGAACCATCTCTAAAGGAATCAGCGACTTTTCCACTCCAAGGAAGGGGAAGGTGGGGATGATGTGCGGAATTAGCTGTTTCTCTGCATTCCCTTCTGCAGGACCCCTGAGAATCCGCCTTGGAGGCCTGAGCTATGGAGGCTCCGCCTTCCTCACGCACATATACGCCTTTCTGAATAAGCAGAAACTTCCTCTTCACTAAGGGGGAAGGAGGGATTGTTTTCTCTATTTCTCTTCCCTGTGCCTCCCTTCTTAACCGATTTAGCGTAAAAAAGCAAGGGCTACAAAAGGAGCCGAGAGGTCACTCTGGTGGGCACTCTTACACACACTTTAGACAACCCTTTTTAGGTTCTAATGAATTGGGGTAGCTGGCGGTAGATACCTGAAACTATCAAACTACAACCCAGAACCCAAGAATTTTGAAGACAATTGTATAAAAATGGAGCTTATGAGGGGTGACAATGTGATTGGGAAAGCCATGTGGACCACACTCCCCTTTGTCTAGTTTATGGATGGATGAGTAGAAAAATAGGGGAAGGAAACAAACAGACAAAGGCACCCAGTGTTTTTTTACTTTAATTGCTCTTTTTCACTTTAATTATTATTCTTGTTATTTTTGTGTGTGTGCTAATGAAGGTGTCAGGGATTGATTTAGGTGATGAATGTACAACTATGTAATGGTACTGTGAACAATCGAATGTACGATTTGTTTTGTATGACTGCGTGGTATACGAATATATCTCAATAAAATGAATATTAAAAAAAGGCAAGGGCTAGCGGGTTTACTACTTCTGAAGTGTGGGGAGGGGGCAGTACAAACAGCCTTACCTCCCCCAGGGCTCCCCACATTGCTGTTTGCTGCCCAGACCCCACTGGCATTTGAGGCTGCAAGCCTTGATCCAGGGCATTCACAGGGGATGCTGACAAGTTGATGAAAATCCCCCTTTTCAGACTTGGTCCTTCCTTGGGCATCTCTGGGGAAGAGCTGTCACAAAGATAGGTGGTAGGCTGGTCAGATTTAAACTGGAGACAATGCCCAGGGGTGGGGGTAGGGGATCAACCTCCCTCAACAGGAGGGGCAGCCCTTGCCTGGCTCTCCCTCCAGCAGCCAGAGCAACAAGGCTGAGAGGGCCCCACCCCATCCTGATGTGGCCCACGATTACCTTGCCTCTTGGCTTTAGCGAATTTGGTCTGAGGAAGAGCTTTTGTATCAGCTCATGAAAATCTACCTTGCTAGGATTTGTTTTGCAAGATGGAAATACATTGAGACTCTTCTAAGAAGCATTTAATTAACTCTGATCTTCCAGGTTGAGTGGCAATCCATTCTGGATGAGTCACAGAAGTTACTGTTCCAGGGAAGGGGGGACCTTGAGGCAATGGGACTGCCTGCATTGGGTTTCTGTGGACTGGCACATCCTGTCCCCCCTTTTTAATTTTCTCAATGAAGTGGCCTCAAGGGCTTAGGGGGAAAGAAGTCCAATCACCAGGGGACCAAGTGTAGGAGTTATGAAAAGACAACCCTCAGTGCTGTTGGCCATGATCTCTCTCCACCGCTCTGCAGCTCTGGCTGTGGGACTGGTTCAAACACTCCTAGGTTGCCACTTTTGTGTCTCGATGCCTGGAAATTCTTGGAATGAAGACAGTTTTCAGTCCCCGCAACCCCAATGCAATCCTGAGGAAAGTAACACCACTGTTACCAAATAGCAGGAGAAGACCAGAAGGGCAGGCCTGATGCTCAGCTCTCATCCTGGCCTTACCCCATGACTTTCAAGGGGATCCCACTTTCCTACCTCTATTTAAATGACCACCTAAAGAGAATATTAACAAGCAAAGTAGATTTAAACAATGCCTTATTCCCACTTTCCTCACTGCCATCATGTAACCAGCTTTAAAAATGGATCCATTCTTTTTACTTACTATGGAAACATTGGACAACAGTATTTATCTGATGATTTTAAGCTGAACTTGAGGGACCAGTTCCTATTCTGAAACACTAAAACTCTGTATCATCCTATATAGCAGTGCATGGCAAAAAAAAATGTCTTTATAGTTTTCATTTCTCATTGGAGATATTATCCTGCATTGTAGCTATTGGAGGCTCCCCAGTACTGATAACTAGACGGAAAATCCCAAAGGACTTGGGGAGAAAACCAGATGTAACCTCACCAACTGTGCACCACCAATAGGAGTATTTGCTTTGGCAGAGCCAAGGTGGCCTCCACAATTTCCTATGTCTCTTAGCATGTGGCAATATTTATTTATTTATTTGGAAGATTTTGCCTATCACTCTATATTTATAGATATTTATAAAGATGTAACCTTACCTTTATTCTTTCTTCTGATTGATTAAAGGAAAAATAAAATTTCTCTCAGCTTCTGTTAGCTTCTTCTCTCTGTATGACTATATAAAAGTATGTCAGAATATGAGAGTAAAAGGGATTATGGGAGGGAAGCACTGGGAAAATCCAGAGAAACCAGACAAGGAAAAGGTTATCAGAACCTTAAACTATTTGAAGATTTTTTCCATTCATAATTCAACAAATTTGATTACCCAATAGAATTACTGAAAATAAGGAAATTTTGCCGATATTGAATATCTGATTACTCTAGCCCTAAATGTTTCCTTTAAAGAGTTTTAATTTGAAAAATACACACAAACACAACCACATCGATATCTCAGTAATCTAGATGCTATGTACTTGGCACATTGTATGTTGCCACCCTGTGGGATTTCTGACAGCAGGGCACCAAGATAATGGATCTAGATGCCTTCTCCTTGAGGTTTATCTCACAAAAATTCATCTGACTATGCTATCAAGACACAGGAATGATGCCTGTATTTAAATTCACATCAGCTCAAGCCTATAGTTAGTTTTTTCATCACGTGACTTGAGCTATCAACTTTTCCCTTTAACAATTAATGTAAAAGAACTTGGGATAGGTTTCCACCGTTTTGACTGTTGTTCACATGACCTCCTGACACCGTCTGCAAAGGGGACCTCTGTCTGATTATGTCCCTTTTAAGAGTCTGAACACTAAAATCCTCCATACTATAGAGAAGGGTGATGGCTAACCAAAAGATACAGGGGGAACACAGTCAAAATGCATTATTTCTTTGATTACATAAAACAGACTTATTAAAGGCAAGCTATTATTGTTTTAAAAGTTCTCTCTAGTCTTCATCTGGAAACAAATAACTTGAATTCTGGTTGCTTATAAGGATCATTCCTCCAGAATATTTCAAAATAAAAAGACCAAAGGGGCAAGTGATTCTTAATTTTGTTTCTGGCCCAAAGGACTTAAAATACGGTAACCTATAAGAATGAAGCAGCACCAATCATTTGGGAGTAAACATTTAATTCATTCCATTATAGAAGGAGAATTAAACAAGGAAGAGGAAAAAAGATGTCCTACAGATGCTTCCCTTCGATAGGCATGGAATAATCCCTTTGTCTTTACATAAAAATCCTCCCTAAGGAAAGAAAAACTTAAAGCTTTTTAACAAAATACAATTAGTAAGGTGAGGATGGAGAGAGTAAGGGAAGAAAAAAATGTGAATATATATCATATGTATTTGTAGAGAGTTGTATGACACATTTTATACACTTGGCTGTTAGAAGCTTCAGAGACGTAACTATAGGCAGACTTTCCAAGAGTTAAAGTCCAACCTCTGTCTTGTCTGCATGACTACAAATCCTCACTGGAAAAATGCATCATCATGACGCTCACAAATATTTGTATAGATGCTGTTTATACAGAAACTTTGCACACCATAACTCATTTAACACTGAAACCACTTATCTTCTACCTCCAGTTACTGGTACTAGACTTGCCCTCTTGCCAAAAACAATTATAAAACAGGAGTAAATATATGAGACCACTGTTTTTAGCCATACAGTAATGTAAGATTATGATCCTTGGGAGAAGAGAAACTCACAAATTAAGCCCCACAATCATCCTGGTTTCTGCCTTAGGAACACTTGACAGCCAGAGCAGGGAAGTAGTTACACTCAGGCAGAGAAGCCATCTCACTGGACTGAGGAAGCAGCAGGACTTTGAAATGGGCAGGGTAGCTGAGGGAGCTATCCAAAGGAAAGATCTTGAAGTCTGCATGAGCATTCACTGCAGGTCTTTGGCCAAGGGACTGGGCTGCACATGTGCAGGGAAAGAGTCAGCAAGGCCTATCAGAGATCACCTGCTACAGTTGTGGGAAATGAACAGTGAGTTAGACCAGAGGCCATACGATGCGAAGAAACATTAGAAATCCAACCATGCCAGGATAGAGACCTCCTAAGGACACAGGCATTCAACCGGGATCATAGAGAGTCCATGTCTCATAAGTGAGAGCTAAGCCCCATAGAAAGGGGTATACCTAAAACTAAATTTAAAATGGAAACAGACCTGCTTTAACAGAGAATTATGCCAAACCTGACAAGACCACAAGGATCTGCCAATAATTTAATACATGGCATCATTCACAAGCCAGCAACAATAAAAAAATAACTTAGACATGAGAAAAAAAGAGGAAAAAATGGCCCACAATCAGTCATTAGAAACCAACTATAAGAAAAACATGAAGAAAACCACACTTAGGTATATCATGGTCAAACTGCTGAAAGCCAAATATAAAAAGAAAATCCTGAAAGCTGCTGCAGAAAAATGGAGCAGAAAATATGTAGGGGAATGGCTATAAGAAAGATGGCTAATTTCTCATCATGAACAATGGAAGCCAGAAGACAATGGAAGGACATGTTGAAATGATCAAAAGAAAATAAAAGCTACCTATCCAGAATTATATATGTAGCAAGATATCCTTTTAAAATGAAGGTAAAATAAACACTGATAACTTGTTGCCAGGCTGAAAAAAAAGTTACCAGAACAAATTTGGAACTACATGAAGGAAAGAATAGCATCAGAAATAGTAAATATAGGGGTAAACTTAAATTAATATATTTCTATCTTATACTTTCTTTCCTTGATTTCTTTAAAAGACTACTTAAAGCAAAAAATTATAACACTGTATTGTGGGGTTTATAACATATGTAGATGTAATATGGCAACATTAGCACACAGGACCAGCAGGTGAATAAAACTATATAATCACAAGATAACACTGTATGTGAAAGTCATGCAATATTAACGCTGAGAAGATTCTAATAAGGTATGGATGCAAACTGTAATCCCTAAAGCAATGATTAAAATCACCATCATAACTCAGAGATGTGGGTGAAAAGCCAATACAGGTATTAAAATAGAATACTAAAAATTATTTACCAAAAAAAGGCAGGAAAGGAGGAAGAGTAGAACAAAAATCAGATAGAATAGAAAAATGATAGACTAAATCCACTCATATCAATAACTACATTAAAGATAAAGTGAACCAGACACTGCAATTAAAGGCAGAAATGGTCAGAAGGGATTTTTTTAAAAGCCCAACAATATGTTGTCTATGAAAGATGCACTTGAAAGAAAAGAATGGAAAGATACATACAGTGAAAGAAGTCTAGGAAATATGGACTTACTATATTACTGTCAGACAAAATGGGCTTCAAGTCAAGGAATATTTCCATAGATAAAAGGCCCATTTCATAATGATAAAAGGCCAATTTATCAGAAAAATATAAAAATCATAAAAGTTTATGTCCCTAAAAACAGAGCAATAAATACATGAAGCAAAACTGGCAAAGGGAGAAACAGACAAATCCAAATCTTAGGTGGAAATGCAAACACCCCTTTCTCAGTAAATGATAAAGTGAGTATGCAAAATAAAACAATAAGGATATAGATATCTGAACACTAACAACCAACTTGATCTAATTGACATTTTTAGAGCATGACATCCAACAATTACAGAATATACTCTCTTTCCAAGTACAAATGGAATGTCTATCAAGACAGATAATATATTGGGCCAACAAAAAAGTCTCAATTAACTCAAAAGTTCAAATCATACTTATGGAGTATGAACTCTGGCCATTTAATTAGAAATCAATAACAAAAAAGATATTTGAAAAATCCTAAGTATTTTAAATTAAATAGCACATTTCTAAATAACACATAGCTCAAAGAATCAAAAGGAAAATTAAGAAATATTTCTAACTAACTAATGAAAACAACCTACCAAAATTTGTGGTATGCAGCTAAAGCAGTGCTTAGAAGAAACTCTACATTTTAAAAGCTTATACTTGAAAAGAAAGGTCAATTATCTATATTTCTTAAACATTAGGACCTTAAAAGTCTATAAAAAAGAGCAAATTAGGTCCAAGAATAAATTGAAGAATGGAAATAACTAAGGTAAGAGTAGAAATCAAGGAATTAAAAAACACAAACAACAGAGAAGTGGGTTTCAAGAAAAAAAAATTAAAGCACTGAAAAATTCCTAGCTAAGTTTATTACAAAAAAGAGAAAATACAAAATACCAACAGGAGGAACAAAATAGAGGAAACCACTACAGATCTGTCAGAAATTAAAGGTAACACAGGAACAATACCGATGACTTTATGTCAACACATCTGACAACTTCAACAAATGGGATAAATCACCGGAAAAGTCACAACTTACCAACAGTGACAAAAGATGCAGAACATTTTTTAGTAGCCCTGTATCTGTTAAAAAATTATCAAAAAAAGAAAAAAGAAAAAAATTCCCACAAAGAAAACTTCAGACTCAGATGCTTCACTGGTAAAATCTACCAAACATTGATGAGAGAAATACCAATGCTCCCCAAACTCTTCCCGAGAAATATCACTTCCTAACTCATTTTATGATGACAAAATAACCTCGATGCCAAAATTTGATAAATTACCTATAACTAAAAATTATCAATCCTCATGAACACAGATACAAAAATCCTTAACAAAGTATTAGCAAACCAAATCTAGCAATCCATTAAAAATAATACATCATGTCCAAGTGGTGTTTATCTGAATATGAAAGGTCGGTTTAACATTTGAAAATCATTGTAATTCACCATATTAGAATAAAATAGCAAAGTCATAGGATCACTTCAGTAGATGCAGGAAAAAAAAAGACATACAAAATATAATATCCATTCATGACAAAAACTCTCAGCAAACTAGGGCTGTAAGAGAACTTCTGCCATCTGATAAGACATCTACGGAAAACCTACAGCTAACATCATATCTTTAGATATCTAAACATGATGATCTTAAAATCAGGAACAAGGCAAAATGTTTTCTTTCACTACCTCCATTTAATTGTACTGGAAATCCTAGCCAGTGCAATAAGGCAAGAAATAAATGGCATGCCAATTGGGAAGTGAGATATAAAACTGTTTCTACTTTCAGATGATATTGTGTACAAAATTGTGAGGAATCTACAAAGCAAGTATTAGAACTAAACTAAAAACTATGTTAATTTAGCAAGGAGAATGAAAGTAAGTTGAATTTCTATATACAGCAAAGAAGTGGAAAATAAAATTTTCAATGAAAATTTTAAAATTCCATTACAACGGGATCAGAAACAAAATACATAGGGACAAATACAAACATCATTAGGGATAAATATAACAAAATGCATGAGTATTACAAAACATTGTGAAGAGAAATTATAATCCTAAATAAATGGAGAGACATAACATGTTTATGATTTAGAAAACGATAGTTAAGATGTCAATTCTCCCCATGATTGTAGGCTCAGCAGGCTTTTGATAGAAATGGACAAAGTGATTTAAACATGTAAGTGGAACAAAAGAATCTAATTCTATTACAAATGTATGAAACAACCTCACTGAAGGGGGTGGGGGAAAAGTGCTGACCTAAGTAACTTGAGAAATGAGTGGTGTCTGTAAGACTAAAGGCAAAAGAAACCACACACAAGCACTGTAGCCTAATTGCTAAAGTTGCTTCCCACCAGGGTATGGGTTAACAATTCTGATACTGGTAGAAATGTAGGCTGGAATGAAACAAGTAAATAGATGGTAGATGGTGGGAGACAGGTTTTTCACTGCTGGAGTGGGAATTTACAGATAAATTTGGGGAGGAGGCTTGAATGAGCCATGTGGTAATGGATTAGAGTTTGAGACATCAGAATGAACTCACATTTTACTTAATAGATACAGATGGTTACACACACACACACACACACAAACACACACACACACACACACATGTACGTGGGTTTGGTTGGTATACACAAATATATTTTCTTCCTCTGTCAGCTAAAGAGGTCTTAAAATAAACATCTCCCAATAGTAACAAATGTGCTTACTAACTTAAGATGTTCATAATAGAGGAAACTAAGTGAATGGGGTATATGGGAATGCTCTGTACTATCTTCTCAATTTTTATGAAAATCTAAAAATTTCTAAAACATAAAGTCTATTTTTTAAAAGTGTATATGGAAATACAAAGGACCTGGAAAAGTCAAAAGAATTTTGAAAAAGGAGAACTAAATTGGGTGACTAACATATCTGATTTCAAGACTAACAGTCATCAGGACAGTGATACTCGTACATGGATAGAAAAACAAATTAATGGAACAACATGAAGAAATAGACCCATACTTACACTACCCACTGATTTTTTTTAAATACAATTTTATTGAGATATAATCACATAACATACAGTCATTCCAAGCATACAATCAGTTGTTCACTGTATTGTCATATAGTTGTTCACAATCAATCTTTGAACATTTTCATTACTCCAAAAAATAAAATAAAAATCAAAATAGAAAAGAACATTCAAAATATCCCATTCCCTTCCTCCCCCCATTGTACATTTACATTTTGTTTTTGTTTTTTTTGAAATAAAAGAAAAAAATTATCATTAATGAATAATTCAAGTGACATAATTTTACCATTACAATCAGTTGCCCCTGGGTACCCTCATACAGCTGTGCATCCATCACCACACTTCATTTCTGTTCGATTTTTAGAAACTTTTCATTGCTCCAGACAAGAAA
>PVKY010005975.1:0-16575 GCA_004027775.1 Bradypus variegatus
TCAAGTCTGTCTCCCCAACTTGAGGGCCGAGGGAGTTTCACAGGGAAGGAGGGGGCATTGCTAGGGGAAGATCAGCTTGCTGTGGTTTGATTGGGTAGGCACAGATTTGTCCACATATGGGATGGCAGCTCCAGACAGGATTTCCCTTGTCGAAGGACCCCTCCCATTGGATTTGCTCCTGATGCCTCTCGGTTCATACAACTTTGGTTCCAAGGGGGATGATTTTTGTTCCTGGTGTCTTGGAGGTCATCTAAGGATGCCAGTCTGTACCCCTGCACATGCTCAGTTGGCAGCCTGAAAAACAAGCTCAAGAAGGAAAGTTACAGGTAGGAATAGTTACAAAAGTTATAGATAAGCAAAGATGCTAACCACTTGGTTGTGGGCACTTTCATCCCCATTTTAGGAGGTTGAATATTAGATTATCTGCCTGTAAAATAGCAGGCACAGGATGGCTGATGCCATGCAGAGACCCCATGGTGCCTTGCAGCGCCTCTTTTATTGTAATTATGTCTGATTTTTTGCTTGGTTGTCTGTGGGTTTGCTGTGAAGATGGGAAGCTAGATACACTGCCGTCACCACTGTGTGGTGACTGCTCACACTCTCAATCCACTACCCTCTCACCTTTAAGGACCTTCCTCTCCACTCTATTTTCATGGTTAATTGTTAAGTTTCTATTTCTTCATGAGTCAGTTTTGATAATGTTTTTCTAGAAATTTATCCATTTTACCTTAGTTTTGAATTTATTAATATAATATTATTCAGAGTACTTTTTATGATTCTTTTAAAAGCCTTAGTTTATCTCTGGTTTGATCCACATTTTTCAATTTTGTTACTATTTATCTGTGCATTGTATTTTTGTTTTATTTTTATTCATTTCTCTAGAGGTGTGTGTGCTGTATTTTTAAAGAAATAACTTAGTTTTGTTGATGATCTTTATTTCTTTGTTTTATATTTCATTAAATTCCATTCTAACCTTTATTGTTTCTTCTAATTTCTTTGGGTTTCTGCTCTTTGTTATTTCTCTAGATGCTTGAGTTAAATACATTTATTTTACACCATTTATTTTTTAAATTGATCCCCTGTCTAGATGTTCTATCCATTGATGAGATGAGAGCAGTGTATTGAAGTCTCTAACTATTATTATAGAGGTATCTACTTTTCCTTTCAGTGTTCTCAGTGTTTGCCTCATGAATTTTGGGGCACTCTGGCTTGGTGTATAAATATTTATGATTGTTATGTTTTCTTGATGAATTGACTCTTTTATTAATATATAGTACCCTTCTTTGTCTCTTAATTGTTTTACTTTTGAAATCTAGTTTGTCTGATATTAATATAGCTACTCCTGCTTTTTTCTGGTTGTTTTTTTGCATGAAATATCTTTTTCCAACCTTTCACTTTCAGCCTATTTTTGTCCTTGTGTCTAAAGTGAGTTTCTTGTAGACAACATATAGATAGGTCCTTTATTTTTAATCCATTCTGCCAGTCTATGTCTTTTTACTGGGGAATTTAATCCATTAACATTTAGTGTTATCACTGTAAGGGCAGTACTTTCTTCTACCATTTTGTCTTTTGGATTTTATATGTCATATATTATTTTTTCCTTTCTCTGCTTTTACTCTTCCTGAAAATCTTCATTTCTATACTCTTCAAACCTCTCTCTCCTGTCTTTTCTTATCAGCTGTAGCACTCACTTCAGTATTTCTTGTAGTGCCGGTCTTTTATTCACAAAATCTCTCAGTGTCTTTCTGAAAATATTTTAATCTCTCCCTCGTTTTTGAAGGACAGTTTTGCCAGATGTAGAATTCTTGGTTGGCAGTTTTTCTCTATCAATATCTTAAATATATCATACCATTGTCTTCTTACTTCCATGGTTTCTGCGGAGAAATCTGTACATAGTCTTATTGAGCCTCCCTTGTATGTGATGCATTGCTTTTCTCTTGCTGCTTTCAGAATTCTCTCTTTGTCTTTGATATTGGACAATCTGATCAATAAGTGTCTTGGAGTAGGTCTATTGGTATCTATTCTGTGTGAGGTATGCTGTACTTCTTGAGTCTGTAATTTTCTTTCATAAGAATTGGGATATTTTCAGTGAACATTTCTTCTATTTTTCTTTCTGCTCCTTTTCCCCTCTCTTCTCCTTCTGGGATACCCATAACACTTATATTCATGCTCTTCATGTTGTCACTCAGCTCCCAAGACCCTGCTTGTGTTTTTCCATTCTTTTTGCCATCTGTTCTTTTGTGTGTATAAATTCAAATATCTTGTCTTCCAGTTCACTGATTTTTCTTCTGCCTGTTCAAATCTACTGTTGTATACCTCCATTGTGTTTTTCATCTCCTCCATTGTGCCCTTCATTCCCATAAGTTCTGCCACTTGTTTTTTCATGATTACTAATTGTTCTTTATGGTCATCCAGTGTCTTCTTTATATCCTTCATCTCTTTTGCCATATCTTCCCTCAGCTCACTAATTCGATTTTTGAATTGATTTAGGAGATCTGTTTTATTATTAATTATTTGTTTCAATTTCTGTATCTCAGTTGAAGTGTTAGTTTGTTCCTTTCACTTGTCCATATTTTCATGTTTCTTTGTTCCTTTTGCTTGTCCATATTTTCATGTTTCTTAGTATGGCTTCTTATCTTAAGCTGTCTTGGCATCTGATTTTCTTGTTTATTCTAGAACTCATTTTCACTCTTTTACCTAGAATTTTCTTTTTGTTTGGCTTTGTTCTCTATCCTTTGGCATTCAGTTCCACTTATTCTAGACCTCTAACTTAGGTTCTATTTAGTTGATCAGAATTTTTCACCTCTTGTTTTTCTTTTTCTTGCCCTGCATCTATGTAACCTTTTAGTTAGAGGGCCTCCTCAGATATGGTCAACCACAGTCAGGTTTTCCCAGTCTAGAGAGGCCCATGTCTCAGGAGGAGGATACGGAGTTTCCCTGAGAATGAGACCCTCCTGTGAGGCCTCTAGACTCGGTGCTTTTCCTATCCTGTCCAGCAGGTGGCACTTGCCAGCCTGTACCTCCCCAACCAGTGTAAGGAGGTGTGATGTGTTTAGTTGTCCTGCTGACTCTGAGCCTGTCGGGGGCATGGCTGAGTGATGCTGGTTTCTGATTTCCAGCCCCTGGGGTCTGAGTTCTTTGGAGGAAGGCTGCCACTTGAGCTGGACCTCCCACCACTCTCCCAATCCTAGGAACTCCAGCTATCTCCCAGGGGCACTATTCTCTTCTTGCCTCTTCTCTTTGGGGCAACTCCAGCTTAATTTCTTGGTAGCCTGACTTTCCAAGTAAAGACTGGGGTAGGGACTTTCTTCAGAAGTGAATATGGAATTCAAAGAAGTTCTGGGTACTCCATCTTCCTCCAAGACTAGCCTAGACCTTCAGCTTGGATTATCTGATAGAAAGTAACCACATATATTACTTAAATTTTCAAGCTACATATGTTACTTTAAAAAAATAATAAAAGAAGAAAAAAGAAAAAAGAAAAAAGAAGTCCCTTTTTAAAGGCTTTCCTCAGCCTGGAAGTTTTGTCAGTGTCAGAACAGAGTATTTAAAGATGCCCTTTGAACTGTTATCTGAATAATTACTCTCTAACAGCTTTAATTCCACCCTTGATCGGGGACCATTGAAGTGTAAAAAGATAAGGAGAAGGGACAAAATGTAGGGGGGGACACTTTTTGGAGTCAGGGAATGGGTGCCTGCTTTTATGTGCCCCCATTCCCAGATCCCAGCCCTTCTCTAGCACTCCCAGCTCCAAAAGTTAATTGATTAATTCGTTAATTAATTCTGCAATTGAGGCTGGGTTGAGCTCCCACTCTTGCTCCTAATAGATTATGGTTTGTTTGTTTTTTCCTTTCAGGGAGCCAGCTGCAAGACAGTCTGTGGGGTCTGGGTGGGGCGGGGCGCCAGACCCCTGGTCAGGGGAACTTAAGAATTTTGCTGCAACCTCAGCTTTTCCACCCATTCCAGACTTGTGTATGATGTGCAGCTGGTCACTGGAGACCCCAAAGCACTGTTTCATACAGTTCCTAGATAATTACCAGCTGCCCTAGAGGAAAGACTAAATTCCACACCTCACCACTCTGCTGTCTTGCCCCACCCTCCACCATTTTTTTAATAAATATACTTAAGGCTATGAATTTGCCTCTAGGTACCACTTTTGCTGCACTCCACTTATTATATAGTACTTTTGTTGTTCAATTCTGAATATTTTGTAATTTTTGTTGTGATTCCTTCATCTGTTTTTTCAGTTTTATAAATATTTTAAAGTCATTATTAAACAGTTCCAACAAATTTATTTTATCAGCAATGAATTTTGTTCTGATTATGTTGACAGTCTTTCTTTAGTGTTCCTCCTGTATTTTGGAATTTTGGTTTGCAAGTCTAGTTTGAATGGGAAGTGTTAAATTTCTAATCATTATTATTTCTCTCCCTTCATGTTCACAACTCCCGGTCTAGCAGTTTTGAGATTATCTTCATACCCAGCACATGGGCTTCCAGTCCAGAACCACATTTTAAAATGGATTTTGGAGACTCTTGTGATAGTTGTGCTATTGTCTCATTGCCCCCAGTTCTCCCTTATTTCACTTTATAGCACTTATTACTTCTAACATAGTAGTTACCTGATTTATTTGTTTTGTTTCTCCCCACTAGGTCCATGGAGCAGAGATTTTTGTTTTGTTCACTGTTGTATCATCAGCCTATAGTCAGAAGTGATTAAGTATTTGTGGAATGAATAAATGAATGAATGTAGATTTAGTCACTGAGCCACTGGTGGCTTGGTTCAATTTTTGATCCTGAGACATCTTTGTCCTCCTGCCTTCCATGGCTCAGTTTCCCAAAGAAGCAGTTGGTTGGTTGTATTTTTAAAAATTTATATAATAGTTTTTATTTACATAATGAAAAATGCCAAATTTTCTATCGTACTTCTTAAAAAAACACTTTATGTTATCTTATGTGCCAAAAATGTCTTGCTTAAATATAATTAAAGATAGGCATACAAAACAAAATTGAAAACATGTAAGATTTGATCACACATACTGATTAGGATAAAATAGAAATTTTGCTGTCCTGCCAAAATATTTACTAGCATAACACTAATTAAATGGATTCTTAAAAAAAATTTTCTTTGCATTCCTTAACATTCTATTTTAAATACTGTTAATATCATTTGAACATCTATTTACTCATTGGTTTCTCAACCAAGAATAGTATAATAACTTTTATAAATTTATTTTATTCCACGTTCTTTCTAAAAGGAACTTTGAAGCACAAATATTTTTTAAATGTTTTTTATTGTGGTAACATATACACACCATAAAATTTGCTACTTTAATCATTTTTAAGTGTACAATTCAGTGGCATTCATTGCATTTACAGTGTTGTGCTACCATCACCACCATCCATTACCAAACATTTCATCACCCCAAACAGATACTCTATACCCATTAAGCAGCAATACCCCTCCACTCCATCCTAGGCCCTTGGTAAACCAGAATATACTTTCTATCTCAGAGTTTGCTTATTCTACATATTTCACATAAATGGAATCATATAATGCTTTCCTTTTGTGTTTGGCTTATTTCACTTAGCATAATGATTTCAAGGTTCATAAATGTTATACTATGCATCAGAACTCTGTTCCTTTTTATGGCTGAATAATATTCCTTTGTATGGAGAGACCACATTTTCTTATCCAGTCACCTGTTGATGGGCACTCAGGTGTTTCCACCTTTTGGCTCTTGTGAACAATGCTGGCTGTGAACACTGATATAAGTAGCATTTTTTTTTTCCTATCACTTACTTTTCTGAAAGGAGAGGCCCCACCCCAGCTTTTGACTTCAGGCTTTTGGCTCACAGCATACTCAGTCCCCTTTACCTCTGGGAAGCCAAGCTTCAGCTGCCCCTGCCACTTCCAGGCCTCGAGCCCAGTGGTCCCAGGGCTTCCACACTTGCTCACCACTTTGCTTTTTCTTCCGTTTCTTAATTTCAGAGAAAAATGCTTATCTGGTTTCTTGAGTCTGGCTTCTTTTCTCTTTCTCTCTTTTACATTTTTACCAATGCCATGTGTTCAGAGCAGAGATAGTGCATCCAAGTGTGAATTCACTGTACCATCGGGACTGGAAGGCAAAGGATCATTTTTAAAATGCAAATCTGACCATCTAGGAATCTTATTTTTAACATACTTTCCTAATCTATGGATGTAAAACAGTCTAAAAAATAGACGCTCAATTCTTAATTTGGGTTTCCCATGTGTCTCTCCCAGATAGTGGGACCTCAGATCTGGGCTGCAGCTGCCCCCTCCTGATCCCCCTCCTGGCAAGCTCCAGCAAGCTCCTTCCTCAGCCCCAAGTCTGAGTCATCTTTGACAGCTCCTTGTCTCTACCACGGACAATCAACTCCCAAGTGCAGCCAATTTTACATGCTTAGCCGTTCCTCAGGCATTTCTCTCTTCTCTGTCCTCACTGCTCTTGACTTGCTGTCTCTTACCTGCCTCGTTCCAGGGGCCTCCTTACTGAGCTGCTCCACCATCTCTGACCTGCTACTCATCCTTCACATTTTGGCTTCAGTGTCAATGCTCTGGCCCCACTAGCAGAGGAGTTTGAAAAGACTCTTCTCTTCATTCCACCCAGGAGCTGAAGTCCCCATAGCAGTAACAGCCACTAACACCTGCACAGCCCTGCAGTGGCTTGGAAAGTGGCAGCTGGGCTGGACAAGGCTGGGCTGAGCTACATTTCCCAGAAGTCCCTTCCTGAACTACATTTCCCAGAATCCCTTTCCTCTATGTTTCCTGCCAGCAAGGGCCACAAGAGACATCTTTGGGGGAGATTTGGAGGGTGGAAGTGAAGCAGCAGCCCTTGTGCCACACATGTTGCTTTGGCTCACCCACTGGCTCACTGGGCCTGCACTGCCGCAGCTTCCCTGACTCCTGGCCCAGGTGTGGATTTGGTTCCACGGCAAGGGGCCATCGGGGCAAAAGCACCAAGAACTGCCGTGAGTTGCACCCTCGTGGGCTCCACCTGGTGCACATGGCTTCTAGCCTGCCCTACTTTACACCCATCTTCCCTTCCCGGCTGCCTGCCCTGTGGCCTTCAAGCTCCAGCATCAGATGTGAAGAGGGCAGCCTTGCAGAGACGGCTTAACCAGCGCACACCATTTCCTAAGGACAAATCCCCAGAACAATCCCTTATCATAGCATGTATTTATAATGCCCTTATTCTCCCTCACCTGGGTTACTGCAGCAGCTCCTAGTGGTCCTGTTTTTCTGATTGAACCCTGGCTAAGACAAGCACTTGCATGTTTTAACTCATTGAGTCGTCATACACTCACATGCAGTGCTTTTGTTATTATGCCACTTTACAGATGAAGAAACTTAGGCACAAGCCAGGGAGACATGCTCCAGGTCACCCGGCTCACCCAGCAGTGTCCGAGGCCAGAGCTGAGGCCAGGCAGTTGGCCCCACCCTCTCACGGCATGGTCCTGTGTCACCCCAAGGTGGGGTCCGTCCTGGAGCCCCTGCTTCCCCTGTTGGACTGCATACTCCTGCTTAGGATCAGCATCTCTCCCCAGACCCTGGTACCCCAAAGAAGCCCAGTCCTGCTCTCCTTTTCTGGGTCTCCTGGGCCTGCCCTCCTGCCTAGGGCTAAGTCCCCCCAGTGCTCGGGCATCAGATGGCGTTTGTTGACTGGCCCTGGAGTCTTCCCAGGCATCCCTAGGCCCCGTCCCTCCTCCCTGCCTGGGATCGACAGCGCTCCTAGTCAGCAGGAACCTTGGGCCTTTCTGGAGTGTCCCTTGTGTCCAGACACCAGGCAGGGCACTGGGACATCCCAACGAGGAGCAGTCCCTGCCCTCTAGGAAGCTAGGAGGGGCTTCCTACAGGAGGGGGCACCTGTGCTGACAACAGAGGACAACAGGGGTCGGACAAGTCAAGGGGATGGGGGGAGATCAGCAGGTGCCGAGACCTTCGGGGAACTGCAGACAGTTCCGGAGCGGGGCGGCGAGGAGGAGGGGCAGTGCCTGTCAGGAGAAGAGCAGATGTCAGCAGAGACTTGGAGGCAGCGCTAGGAACCTTGTGCCCCCGGTCGGAAGCAGAGGCGTACCTGGTGCGACAAGCACTTGGGGAAGTCATTCCAGCTCTTGTGCGGAATGGGGGGCCTATGGCACCAGCCAGGACACCCGTGGGGACAGACCCAGAGGTCAAGTGGTGGCCTGTAGGCAGGTGGAGGCATAAGAGCGGGAGAGAGGAAAGGGGTGGCAAGAAGTTGGCGGACTTGATGGAACTGGAAATGTCGGAGTTCTAGGACTCAGTGATTCATTAAAAATAGGGGATGAGAGATAGGAATGCATCGAGGATGAGGTCCAGAATTCTGGTTTATTTTTATTAGTAATCCTAACTAGAGCGGACGTTTACCGGATGCTAACAATGTCCCAGGCACTCGGTAAGCCTCTCACCAGCCCTCCCAGGAAGGTTCAATGACCGTTGTGTGGCACCTGAGAAAACAGTCCAAGGAAAGCTCAGGCACGTTACAGGGTCACACAGGTAGCAGCGGGGTCACAGTCAGACCTTGAGCCCTGGTCTGCCTTGTCGGAGGGCTTGTGCTCACAGCCACTGGGCTGCACGGCCTCTCAGTTCAGGGTGTGGGTACCTGGGTGGGCCATGGTGCCACTGGCTGGCCCGGGAAGGTCGTGCAGCAGGGCGCTGGCCTGTCCCCCTCACCTGGGGTGGGTGGAGCGTCACCTTCCACGTGTGCCCTCCCCGTGCACATCCCGCTCCACCTGCTCCTGGCTCCCAGGATTGGCTCAGCCAGGGCAGCCATCCCAGCCCTCTGGGTCTTTTCTTTTGTTGGGTCTCTTGTTTCTGTACCTCCACCCCCCTCCCCCAGCCCTTCCTTGTCCCCTTTCCTGTCAACACTCAAATTAGCAGATGCTGGGCAGGGGCAGGACATATTAAGAGCTAGTTCAGAGATCATGTCTCACATTCTCATTTTGCCACCTAATTAAACCTGGGAAATGTCATGTGGCCGTACACACAATTTAATTCTAACTGGGGACTGTTCTCAGTGGTTCACCCTAGCAGTGGAGGATTTATCTATTACAAGGGGCCCCTGCCTCTAGAGTGTATGTAATAGACACTTGGAAGCTCACAGAGCAATCCAGAAATAGCCAACAGAAACTAAAGGGGAAATTCAGTATAGAAAGCAGTAATGTGTTATACTTCTTTACAAAAACAAAAGTGGTGGAAGTGTTTGGCTGTGTCTCTGAGCTGATGGCTTCACAGTCCCTGGGGTCCATAACGGGACACTTGCTTTACTCCCACATCCTTGTGTGCAAGTGTCTCGGGTAGCATCCACCTGGGGAAAGCAGCTTTTATGAACCATCAGCCTGTTCTGCTCCACCTTTATCCTCCTCTCCTAACCCAACCCCTAAAAGCCAAAAAGCAGAGGACTGAACTTGAAAGAGAAGACATGAGATGAAGCTGAAATGTGAGAATAAACACCAAGCTTGCAAAGCACAGATTCCCAGGATAAAGTGCTTAGCCAGAGGGAGAAGCCCAAATGCAATGCCACACACCAAGGAGGCAAAATCTGGCTGCTCTCAGGATTCAACAGATCCAGCTCTTGGAGTCCAGGGTCGCCGAGTAAGCGGCCAAGGAAAAGGCAGAGCAGGCTTCCCTTTCACAAGGTCAGAGCGGTGGGTTAGTAATCCACCGGCTGCAGGCAGCTTCATCTGACAGCCGAGGCCCTGGGAGAGGGGGAGGGCACATCGTCCAGAAGCTGCTTTGGTGCTGGACAAGGAGGCGATGAGGAGGGCGGAGGGGTCGGGTTGGGACAGAAGGCAGGGAGGCAGTGTCCCCACAAAGGAAGCCAGCACCCACCGCAGCTCGTCAGAAGCTGTCTGAGGGGAGTGCCTCGCAGGCAGGTGCCAGCAGGTTTGCTGGCCCCATCCGCCAGTGGGGGCGCTGCTGCAAGAGGGGCGTGGTCCTCACGGAGCTGTCAGTGAGCGTGCACGCAAGACTTTCCTACACTCCCAAGGGAAGGGACCCTTACAAAAGATTCCAGGACCCTGCAGGGAGGACGGGCTCCCCACCTTCCCTCCACAAACCTGCAGAGGAGGGAGGGCCAGGGACGCTGACAGCCACTGTTCTCTTGGGGGTATGGGGGCGCTGCATTAAGCGCCCCAACAAGCCATGCTCCCTCTGCAGTTTAGGAACAAAGGGGCCTAAGCTCTTTCATCTGCCATGCAGGCAGGGGTTTGCTGACGAGTCTCCGAGGTTTATGGGTTTTCAATTTTAAAGTATTTTGGCAACAGGAGGAAAATTCAACATGCACGTTGGCGGTGGTCACTGCTTATTTATTGCAGGTTTCCAACGCTCAGTCTGTTCAAATGCCCTCAGCCTTGTGCTACCTTACATTGGTGGAGAACTTCACATTGCAAAGCACTTGAAGGAATGCACCTCATTCGAGCCTTGCAGCTCTTTGGAGAGCTACACAGATGAGGGATCGGGATTCAGAGAGGCTGAGGCACTGACTCAAGGTCACACAGCTCTGAGCAGGAGAGCAGGGCCAGACGCCTCACCCAAGGTTCGTGATGCTGGAGCAGCCTCTCCTTTTGCCGGAGCACCCCAGCCCCTCTCTTCAAGTGCAGGGAAGCATCGGGATTCTAATCAGCTGCCAAAAAGTCAATATGGAATCTCTGCCCTTAAAATTGTCTTTTATAATCCTAACCTTGTGGATTAGCTTTGTTTAAGCCATTAACATATCTCATCATCTCTAATATATGGAAATTAGTGTTTTCAGGTGGCTCATTAATATCTGCTGTCTGCTTTTTCACCTAAAAGGCCAAAGTCATTGGAAACAATATTACACAAAGACCAGACTACCTCGCAGTCTTCAGACGAACTTCAGTAGGGAAGGGGTCACTCTGATTTTGTCTAGACACCTAAATGACAATCATAGAGGGGGAATTTCAATGGCTAATCTACCGAGTTTGCAGCAATGCTATTCCACTGTTTAACGTCAGAAGGTGAGTGGTGCTTGCCAGTTTCTTGGTACATCACCATTGCTACATGGAAAAAGAAATATAGACATGTGATGATTAATAAGCAATTGATTTATTCATTACAATGACAAATTTTAGAGCATTTTGAATAGTCCTGGAGTGTGGGACAGAGTTAGGAACATGTGCCTTTCTCCTGGAAGCCTCTTCTCTCCTGTGTAGCCCATACAAAGCCTTCTGGAGGGATACCGAAGCCTCCTCTGGGTAAGGGTAGGGGGTGAGCTTTCCAGTGGCAATGCTGCTGTGACCACAGCCAGCCCAAAGGAGGCCAGGTCACTGGCTGCAGGGCTCTGGTTTGGCTGAGGATGTGGCCTGTCCAAACTGGGGATCAGAGAGGAAGTGTTCCACAGGAGAGGGGAAACTGAGGCTGCCACCAAGTCTCCTTCCCTCACACACAGCTGCTTGTCTAATCACATGTGAACAGATATTTCAGTAAAAGCTCGGGCCTGTCCTGATCCCCAGGGAGCTCAGCCTACCCCAGGGCTGGCCCTCCTTGGCTGTATGGGGTCGTGGGAGGCAGCAGTGTGGGAAACACTGTCCTGGGGATCAGGCCGGGCTGACCTGAGTCCAGGATCCACTGCCTCCCGGCTCTGCAGCGTCACTTCCGTCGTAAGGTGATAACACCCACCTGACCAAGTTATTGTGAGAGTTAAATGAAGTCCTGTCTGCACAATGCCTTGCCCATGCTAGATGCTCAATCACTGTTGGTTCCCTTCTCCCATCTCCACATTCCCCATAGATCTCAAATAGTCCCAGGATTTTAGGTTGACTTGACATTGTGACAGAGGCAATTCTGCAACAAATCTGTGCTCCTTGAGCTAAATTTGTGGTTCAATTAATTGAAAAGAAGAAGCATTTTTCAAGGCCTGGGTTTTCAGAAGCCACCAAGGGGTACCGAGCCAACTGGTGAGTTGTCTTCTTTGAAAAGGACACAGGCCAAACGCCGTGCCTGGACTTGATTGACTGGGGCAGTGTCTCTCCAGGTCCCACATGGTGCTGGCCTTTGTGTCTGTCATCCAGAAATCAATCACCGGTTTCTGGGAGCCCGTACCCCAAGGAGCAGTTCAGAAGAACCCAGCTGCACCACAGCGTGCATCTTTCTGCTCAGGAGCTCTGGCCGCCACGATCCCCTCCATCCCTGCTTCCGGGCAGGTGATGCTGCAGCCTGCTTCAAAGGGACAATCATGGGGGGGCTGCCCCCTCAGTTTTGTAGGTTCAGAAATGCTTTATCAGCTTTTCCAGAGGTGCTGAAGCCAGAGGGGGCTGATTTGTAATAACCCAAATCAGAACACTTTTATAAGCCAGGTGTCCCCTTGGTCCTTTTCAAAGAAGACCCACCAGTTGGCTTGGCACCCCTTGGTCCCAGATATTGGTGCTTTTTTTAATTCATTTGTTCATTCATTCATTCATTCATTGAACAAACAGCTGCTGAGAGCTAGGCACTCTTGCATGTTAACTCATTTCATCCTTAAAATTACCCCAAGAGGTCTCCATATCCTCTTTATTACAGGTGGAGAAACTGAGGTTTGAGAACACGCCCACTCTTGAGGTGGGTAGAGGTTAAAGGCAGGAAAGAGCACCCGAGACTGGAGAGAAAATCAGGGGGAAACGAGGCTGGGGGCTGACTGTAAACTGGGGGTATTCATTCAGAACTGTACACCAGCTGCTTGCTCGGTGACCGTAAACACGAAGAGGAAACTGCGCCAGAATGCTCGAATCGGTGACTCCTGTTGCCTGGCGCCTTCCCGCCCCTTTAGAGCATCCCTAGCGAACACTGATTGGCTGAGGCTCTGGGTCATGTCTTCTTTCCGGGATTCAGGCTGATGGAGCTGCCCCTTTCTGGGACCCGCCATTCCTGTGACAGTGGAGAAGAAGCAGAAGTGAACCACACAGTGACTCCTAAAACATCTGCAAGGGTCATGCAACCAAGCCTGGCGTCCTTAGAGCAGGGAAGTAGGACCCCTTCCAAGTTAAGGCAGCAAATAATTGGGAACAATAATGTAATCTACCACAATAGTTGGCCTACAGTACTTGCTAGTTTACAAACTGGAAATAGCAATTCCCTCTTAATGAGGCATTTGTAAAGACTAAATCAAATACAGTATTACGGAGCCCAGTAAGCTGTAAAGTGACTTACAGCTTTCGGTGCCTAGCACAGACTAGGTGCTTGTTTCCCGGGGCTGCTGTAGCAAATTACCACAAACTTGGTGGCTAAAAATGACAGAAATGTATCCCCTCATCGTTCTGGAGCCAGGAGTGCAAAATCAAGGAGCCAGCAGAGCCACGATCCCTTTGAAGCTCTAGGGGAGAACCCTGCCCGGCCTCTTCCAGCTTTTGGTGGCTCCAGGTGTTCCTTGGCTTGGAGCTGCAGCCCTCCCATCTCTGCACCCCTTGGTCCCAGATGTTTGTGTTTTTATATTCATTTGTTCATTCATTCACTCATTCATTCATTCAACAAACAGCTACTGAGGACTAGGCACTCTCGCATGTTAACTCATTTTGTCCTTAAAATAACCCCGAGAAGTCTCCATATCCTCTTTCTTACAGGTGGTGAAACTGAGGCTTGTTGAATGAATGAATGAATGAATGAACAAATGAATAAAAAGCACAAACATCCGAGACCAAGTGGTGCCATGTTCAATAGACATTTCTGGAACTTCGAGGGAAAAATCGACGGATAAATCATTGAGCACCTGCTATGCACCGGATACTCTTCTAGGCTTCAGGGATCTAGCAGAAAACAAGACAAGCATTCTGGTTAGTGGAGCACAGACAGTAAACAAGTAAATAAGTGTTTCAGAGTTTGGTCAGAGAGAGAAAACAAAACAGAATGAATAAAAGCAGGATAGAGAGGGACTGCAACTGGTCAAGAAAGACTCCTCCAAAGAGGCCATGTTTGAGCCAAGGAATGAAGGAGGGAAACAGCATCCTGGGCAGAAAGCAGACAAGTGCCAAGGCACTGAGGCAGGGCCACACTTGACTGCTCAACGAGCAGAGAGAAGGCCAATAGGTGGGGCCCTGAGTGCAGAGATCCACCCAGAAGGAAGCCGGGGGGCAGGCAGGGGCTCTCATCTCTTCTCCAGTCTCTTGCTTTCCTTTCTGGAGGTTAAGTTCCAGACCTGCACAGTGCCTGGGGCAGAGCAGGAGTGCAGAGCGCGTCTGTTAAAGACTGAGGAATCATCAGGGTGGGGCCATGGCCACACCCAGACAGGCACCCCTTCCCCTGGAGGGGACCGCAGAAGCTCTGCCCTGTTCCTTCTTCCCAGTTCTCTTTCTTGATTTCTCTCGGGCTTCTAGAAGCTTCTCTTAGTGTCACTCCACAACATGTCACAATTTCCAGAATTACAGCTGGCTTTATATTACATTTCACGGTGGCTGCTTTCTGACAATCTGGCGATGTACTTCATTCTTATAAATAAGCTCTCTCCCAATCACAGCAAGGAACGGGCGACCACTAACCCCATCCGTTGTACACTGATTGCCGCCGGCTCTGCCTCCACACCGTGGCAGCCGCTGACCTTGGCCCGGGTGTCAGGGCAGCTTTCACTTCGGGGTGGAGCCGCATCCTGTGCGCATCCTGCTTGCAGAAGAGAGAGAGACAGTAATGCCATGGCTCAGAGAACCCGTGGCTCAGAGCGAGCGCGAGCGGGAGACAGGGCTCAGCAGTGCCCCCAGCCCCTCCCGGTGTGAGCGCCTGTCCTCCACGGCCCGCGTGGTCCTAGTGCATAAAGAATCTAAAGACATCAGCTTCTCCGAAGAGGCAGCGCTCTGTGCCAGTCCCGGGGGACGACTGGGCCGGGTGGGAGCACACAGGCAGCCCATCAGCCTCCGATGCAAAGCCTTCCTAGGGATTCTCGGAGGGTTGGGGGCTGTCACCCTAGGTCACTGCACTATTCAGGTTCGTTCCTAGCACACTCCTGAGCCGCTTGTGCAGAGATGGGGTGAGGGGTGTGGGCATCCTAGGCTGGGGTCAGAAGACGTAGAATCCTGTCCTGGCTGGGCCGTGGGACCTCCACATCCTAGCAGCAAAACGAGGGCCTTGGAGTGGACGTTCTCGGCATTCACTTCCGGCTCCCACACGTCTGTGGTTCTGTGGGGAGGTGTTGAAAAATTGGCCGAGAGTCCCTGGTAAGGATGAGACACGCTCAAGGTGATGTTTCTAGGAACTGGGGTGTGGGTGGACACTACCTCTGGGTGCAAAGAGCCATGGAGAGGATGCCCATTGGGTCCCCCATGGCTCTGAGCAAGACTGGGGAGAACTGGAGCCCAGAAAGGACCTCTTCAGGAGCCTGCCTGCGGGAGGGGCTGCTCCCCTGCTCTGGCCCCAGCGACCCAGGCTGGTGACAGCAGGCTCCGCCCACCTCCCGGTCCAGGGGCATCACCCCAGCCGGGGCTTTAACATCAGATGTCCCAGAAACAGCAAAAAGGCCGGACCCACTAGGTCTTATTATCTTGGGTGGGGACTGGGGCATGGCCCCTCCTGCCAGAGGCCTCAAGGCGAGGGGTGGAGAGGGAGCAGGGAAGGCTCCGGAAGGGGTGCAAGGCTGGCCCAAGCACCCCAAGTCCAGATCTCCGAATAATTCAAACAAGGCTAGGGAAGCAGGGGGGCCAGGATGCGACCCGCAGCAGGTGGGCCCAGGAGGGGGCTGTCCTTTGCGGGGGGGGTGGGCCCTGCCCCTCCCGGGTGGGTGTCCCGAGGGCCGCGTGGAAAAGGGATGGAGAACCCATGCGACAGGGCACATGGGGGAGAGCACAGCTGTCACGAGAACCCGGCACCTGGGCTGTGGCCCAGGCAGAGACTTCGGCAATTCTTCCGAGGCGTGGATCCCGACCTTCCAGCTTCTAAATGGTCCCAGGAATGAAGCCCAATCCAAACACCCAGGAGTGATTAAAAAAGGAATTCCATGTTTACCCTGCACATCCAGAGCTGGACCTTTCCTATCCCTCTGTTCCCATACCCCACACTGCTCCGGCCACTCATTTGTCAGAGCTCCCCCCACCCTCATTCTCCACTGCCTTCCTCCTCTCCCCCTCCCAGCCCTCAAGGCTCCGGCTCACAGCTTTCCCCCCCTAGGAAGCGCTGCAAAAGATGCATCGGGAAAGAGTTGAGCCTCTGTGGAGAGAAGCCCCACAGGGCTGGGTCATAGCAGCAGCCCCGGGTGGCGAGGGGCAGGGCCAGGGACCCAGGGCTCGGGAGCCCAGAGGGGGTTGACCAGAGGAGGGTGGTGGGGCCTTCAGCCCCGGGCCCTGCCATGAATCATGTCACACACCAAACCCACCTCACCCTGGTCTCCGTTCAGTCCTCACCACCACCCTGTAAGCCCGGGGGTGCCTCCCCATGTGGGGGGAGGAAGGGAGGCTCAGAGAGGCTAAAGGGATTGCCCAAGGGCACACAGCCAGTTGGGGGCAGAGCAGGAACTGAACTTGCAACTGCCCAGAGCCAAAGGTGTGTTCCTGCAGCCCCTTTACTCCCTGCAGAGGTGGGCAGGGGGGAAAGAACCCAGGGTAAAAGGGCATGGGGGG
>PVKY010005976.1:0-16572 GCA_004027775.1 Bradypus variegatus
CAGACTCTTGCTCTGGAGAAGCTGAGAGAGGACAAATACCCCAAGTGCAACTAAGAGTGACATTTTTGAGGAACTGCAGCCTAGAGAGGAATGTCCTGGGAGAAAGCCATTTTGAAACCAGAACTTTGGAGCAGACGCCAGCCACATGCCTTCCCAGATAACAGAGGTTTTCCAGACCCGTTGGCCATCCTTCAGTGGAGGTGCCCGATTGCTGATGTGTTACCTTGGACACTTTATGTCCTTAAGACTGTAACTGTGTAACCAAATAAACCCCCTTTATAAAAGCCAGTCCATTTCTGTTATTTTGCATTCTGGCAGCATTAGCAAACTAGAACAGGTTCTCTGTTGTGCTTTTAAATTGTCTGTTAGGCCAGAAGGTTCCCAAGGGCAGGAAGTATTTCTGGAGCCCAAGAGTGTAACAAACATGGGCTTTGAAGTCACACACAGTTGGGGTCAAGTCCTGACTCCACAACTTCCTAACCGTGTGACCCTGGAGAAGTTCCTTGCTTTCTCTAAGCATCAGTTTCCCTCTCTGTAAAATGGGAATGACGATCATACCTCTGTCATCAGGACATCATGAGGATTAAATGAATTCCTGCATATAAAGCTTGGTGCCTGGTATATGACAAGGACTTATAAATCTGAAAATCTGAGTTGCTTGTGTTATCCTGATATTGGCTAACTGGGTACCCCGATGGGCCTTTACTGCAGCTTTGGTAATGGATGATGAGTGGTACTCCTTTGACTCCCTTTTGACAGTGTGACCAGGAGGGAGTAGCACATGACATTGGACAGCCTCTTCTCTCCCCTGCCAGTGGCCCGGGCTCCCACACTTCCACCTGGGTTGCTAAGGAGGTAGTCACATCAATTCATTTACAATCAGAAATGAAGGTGGAGTGATTCAGGGACAATGGAGATGCTGTCTTGACTGGACACAGTGTGAGCTGGGGAGAAGTGAGAGTGGAGAAAGGAGGGAGCCAGCCTGGGAGGGTCCCCGCTGAGGCCAGGAGCCCATCTGAGAATACTGCTAGCAGCACTGTATGTTGTTTTGGGGCTTCTGATCTCACAGATGCCAGCTCACTTTATCCTCACAACATCTCTAGGAGGAAGGGTCTACTAATCCCCATTTTCAAGAAGAGGAAATGGAAGCTCAGAAAGGCAAAGTACCTGGCCCTTGATCACACAGCTAAAAGGCAAAGAGTGAAAAACAGTCCAGCTGGTAAATGATCTCTCCCTGTCTGCATCAAAGAAGGAATGTGAGAGTGAAGTGGCAGCCGGGAACCCCTCGGGAGCCACCTGGGGTTGAAGCTGCAGAGGACAAAAGGCGTTAGCCTGTGCAGTCAGGCGGTCATGGAGTTCTGTTGGGAACCGGCCAGACATCTGCCCCTTCATCTGGAGGCAGCAGCCACAGGACTGCTGTGCCCAAACAGGAGAGAAGAAAATGCTGGTGGCCGCGGTTCACACTGTGTTTTATGGGCTGGACTCCCCAGCTGAGTTGAGAAGGGGCTCAGAATAGTCAAACTACTGCAGGCTCCTTTAAAGAAAGTGAGCTGCCCCCAGAATCTGAGAGCTTTCGCTCCCAGGAGGCAGGTTTGTCTCAGAGCCAGTCAGGGTGCTGACCCAGCACGGTGTCCCTGCACCAGCCCTGGGATGAGGCTCTTGTACCCCTGGTTGGATTTAGCATCCCCTTCATAAACAGACATAGGCAGGTGTGGTAGCTCCATCCCACACTCGCCCAGTCGTCCAGCCTTGGTGAAGAATGTCCTCTTGTCTTCCGACTACACTGTGTGGACCTGAAAGGCAGGGAACAGCACATCTTACATTTCCTTCCTCAAGGGCCTGGACCGTGCTCAGCACATAGCAGATGTGGAATAAATGTCAGATAAATCCTGGGAAGGCATTTCACACCCACATCCAAGGTCGGGCATGAATTCTACCCAGCCATCCCTTAGTGAGCGCCTCCCAAAGCCAGTCCCAGGTGCTGGGGATACAGACCTAGCCCCTACTCTTGGGTGCTCCCAGCACTCTTGCTGAGTGACAGGGATGGTGGCAGAAAAGAGAGTTGGGATCCCTGCTGGACGAGTCGTCTAATCTTCATCATATGTCTGCAAATCGTGGTGGCCCCAGGTCGGCAATGCAGACTTCTGCACGAGGCCAAGGGAGGCCGGGCAGCGGCGGTGTTTTACTGTAGGATGAAGGGCTGCTCCTGGATGTTCCCAAGACTCAAGCAAGAGCGCTCCTCCTCTACTTCCCTGGCGCGCCCCTTCATGCGCTCCTCGCGGGAGACCACTCCGGCCTGTGGCCAAGATGACTCCTATCTCTCACCCTTAGCAAAGGCAGAACGCGGAGCTGGCAGGTGGGGCTCCCACTTCGGCCACTCACCCCTCCCCGCCTGGCCGGGGTCCCAGCCGGAGCTGCGTACCACTCCGGCACGCGGGGGTGGGGTATCGCGCAGCTGCAGGAACCTCGGCGAGCCGCATGTGTGCGCGCGCGTGCGCGCGGAGCAGGGGGGAGGGCCGCGCACGCACCGCAGAGGCCCTAAGCACCTTTCCCACCCCGCACCTTCCCTAAGGTCCCTTCTCCCTGCGTGCCCGAACAGACCCACGTGTGCAAAAGCGTGGTGTGTGTGCGTGGGTGTGTATGTATAGCCGGGAGACCGTGCGCCCCGGGACGGAGAGGCCCCCGTGTGCATGGGGGGTGGCGGCCAGCGTGACAGTGGCCGCGCTCTCTTTCCCCCCAATCCTCCCCAAGCCTTTCCTCTGGCTTCCTTCGCGTCGTTGGTACCTCCAGCCGCCCGCCGTCCCCTTTCCTTTGGTTAAAGAGACTGGCGCCTTCCGATGAGGGTTCTGATTCACCCACAGCTAAAGAGCCCTTGACATTTAGCGCGGGTTCGCGGCGCACTGGTATAGGTACACGGCAGAACGCTAATCCTATTAAAGATATGGTGTCATTGGGGAGGGGGGTGGCTCCCCCACCGGGGCCAGGAAGACGGCGCGCCCATTGGTCGAATGCAAAGCAGGGGGCGGGGCCCAGGGCCCGGGAGGGGGCTCGGGGCGATTTCGGAGTCCGGAGTCGGGGCTGGGATTTCACCGGGAAAGCCCAGCGGTTGCTGCTGCGGCGGATCCCTCGGCATTGCCCGCCGCACCCCCGGGCAGCCCAGAGCCGGCGAGCCGCTCCGCAAAGTCGCCGAGGGCGAGGAGGCGGAGCGCCCGCAAAGTGATCGGGCTGCGCGCCGGGGGTGGGTAGGGAGAGGTGTGCCCGGGGAGCCTGGATCCCGCCGCCCTCTGCCTCGCGTGGAACGGCCGGTGCACAGGGAGGCGAGCTGACGCCTCGGAAAGAGAAATAAAAATGCACCCTCCCCAAAGACGCTAAGTTACGCAGTCGAGCCAGTGCCTGGAGAGCGTCCGCCGGCGCGCGGAGAGCCTCGCCGCGCCGCGCTGCAGAGCCCTCCGGGCCGGCCGGCTAGGAGCGGGGCGCCGTCCGAGAGGCAGCGGCCCCTGGGCACGGGGTTCGGCCTGGAGTGCGTCCCGGTACGGAGAGGGGGCGTGCAAGGCTCCGCCGGCCCTCCCGCAGCCCGCGCCCAACTGGGGCGCCCCTTCCGTCCCACTCCGGGAGCGATGCCCCCCGCCCCTCGGGCCCCCCGGGAACGACGCGAGCATGGAGAAGTCGAGTAGTGAGGATTCTTCGATCCACCGGAGTCCATCTTTGGACAGCAAGGACTCGGACTTTGCCAAGCCGTCCAGCTCGGGCCGCCCGTTCGGCCGCGGCTTCACGGCCGGCGCCTTCTATGGCACCGCGGGCTCCCGGGGCCAGAGCCGCGCCGAGGACGGCGTTAAGACCGACAAGTACAATGCACCCAAAGGCAGCAAGTACGTGGTGTTTTACCTGGACCTGTCCTTTGTTTTCCTCCTAGAATTTAAGAAGTGCAACATGGCCCGGGGCTGCCTCTGCTGCTTGAAGTACATGATGTTTCTCTTCAATCTAATATTTTGGGTAAGTCCTTCCGTTTATCTCTCCTTTTGTTTTCGTCTTCTTGTTACCTACGGTAGCATTATCCCCTCTCCCTCTTCCGTGCTGCATTGCTTTGCTCTCTGCCCAACGGTAAGTGGGTTTTATGGGTATCGCTTTTTTCCGTCTTTCATGCATCTCTCTCTGCCTTTCTCCCTCTCCTTGGTGGCTGAATGGAGTCTTCAACTTGCCTGTCTTCCAGGAGACACTTGCCCATTCTTAGGTGACTAGCAAAGTTTGCCACTACCTCCTTCCCTTATAAGAAAGCTCATGCTAGAAATGCCTTCTGGTAACCTGCAGAAATGGGTATGGAGACAGAATTTTTAACAGTTTTTGTGACCCCGAGTTGAAGACAGACACAAACAAAGGTGGTTTTCTGAGTAAAGAATACACAAGGAACAATCTGTGGGAGTGGGGTGGGGGGTGGGGATGGAGAAGTAGAGGCTACGTCTTGTCACTCCTTTCAGTGAATCCCAGAAGAAGGAGGAGGAGCCCGTCTCCCAAGCCAAGTGACTGGCTGGCTAGCCCTCAGATGTGCCTCCAAGTTGGGGCTTGTGTGGGAGAGGAGGGCTGAGAGTGGGATGCTGCTGTCCGGTGGCCCCTTTGCTGCTTTGGAGGGATTGCAGTGGGCTGGGCAGGGAGTGGGTTGGCTGGGCACTCCTGCTATGGCATGCCAGCCCCCCCCCCCCAGGCTCCAGCAGCCCCAGGGACTGGAAGGAGAAAAGGGAGAAGATGGGGGTGTCCCTGTCCTTGGCGAGAGATCATTTCCCAGAGAAGGTATCAAGTGTGGGACAGTTCCAAATTGTTCTCTGCCTTCAGTGTGATCCTGGAGGCTGTGAGTATGTGGGTGTGTGCATGCATGCGTGTGTGTGTATACACACATGTGTAAGAAATACTAGTTCAGCAAATTTGAAAACTTCTTAAGTTCATATCTAATTGTTCCTTCACTCCAACTGCTGCCCCTCCTTTCTTCACCAGAGCCCAGAGATGGTCAGATAGACAGCGCAGATGTTTGGCTTGCCCCAGGCTTGGTCCAGCTGCTTGCGGGAGGTGTTTAGCTAGCTGCCCATGGTCCAGGGAGCACTGGGGGCAGGAGAAAGTCAGTCATCTAGGGTGCAGTTGGCCAGAAGTGGTTGTGCTTTGGTGTTCAGCTTTTGGGTGGAGTGACCAACTTTCACTGAAATTAACTTTTTTTGGGTTTATAGGTGGGTGGGGTGGCTTTTCTCAACAAGGGGAAAGCTCAGGACTGGGAGGGAAGAAGGCTGGACCCAAGTCTTGGTTCTGCATCAGTTTCCTGTGTGACTTGGGACGAGTTCCTCTATCCCTCCAGGCTTGGATTTCCTTTCCAGCCCAGTTGGGGGGGGGACAGTTGTGATGTTCCCATTCAGTGTCCTCACCTCATTAATTATGGGACGTCTTGGAACTGGGAGAGGAGGTGCCTGAGTGCTGCCTTAGCTTCTCTCTGTGGGAGGAAAGCCCCTCTCCCCACCTGGGGCATGTGCCACTGCTTCTCTTCCAGGGAACCCAGTGTGAGATGGTGCCAGTTGGATTCCCCCAGATGTCTCCACGGATTGGGACCCTTCAGCCACTGCTATTGGGAAGTTAACCTGTCATGGGGCCTTATGGAAACTGGGGTAGAGATATGCTGGTTCTTTTTTTGGGTGGTGAGAACCATCTGGAATGTCAAGAATGACTTTGTAGCCTCCGTATGGGCAAGTGCTTCCTGTGTCTTTGACTCATCTCCCGCATCTGTGTCAGCTGGGTACTTCTCTGGTGTCTTTGGATGTACTTGAATGATGTCCTTTCCATTGTTCACCATCCCCCTCTCTGTCCTTTTTCATAGTCCCAACCAACTGTTGTGCTTTGTCCCACTCTGCATGTGTTAACACTCATTAGAAAGAACCTGTCCTGGTGAGCTCCCACTGGGCACTGCGCCTTCCCATCCCCGTCCCGCCACCTGCTGGCCGGAGTCGGTATAACTGCTTGCAGCTCCTCTAGATGTTTCCAACTTGGTTTGGGATGCTTCTCAGGCTGGTGCGGTGGTCTCCATCCTGCACTCATTATATGTTTGTGAATGAATGAATGGAAGGCCAGAGTTGTAAATCCTCACCGTGTTATTCTGTTGTGTGAGTTCCCAAGTTCTACCTCATAGGGAAGAGAAGTCAGTTATCAAACTTACCTTTGAATAAAGCTCACATGGTACCTTACAGTGGGGGGAACAAGTGGCTCCTTTCCATCTTCCCTTAAAAGCTTGGCAGAGGTTAATATACTAGTCAGAGGAATGCCCTTCCTTAACAAGCTTCACTGAAAGAATTTGCTGCCTCTTCCTAATTAGAAGGCACATAAGACCACTGTCTTACCAGCCAAGGAGTCCAGTGATTTCCTAGGCTCTGACTTTTCCGATAAAAATTAATATTTTCAGAGCTCCCATGACATTCCAAGAGCTGGGCAAAATTGAGTCTCAAAGGCTCCCTCTTATTATGCTTGTAGTGAACTAACTAATGAAAGAAGACATGGACCTTAGGAAAGATGGACAATTGTGCAAAAGAGAAATGGGTTTGTATGAGAGAGAGTGTTTTGTGCTGTGCTTATTGGGAGTTGGAAGAGCAGCTGTGGCAGAATGTTAGCCAGGATTTTGGGGTGGTGGGTCACTGTGCTCCACTCAGAAAAGACTTCCTGTGGGCAGGTGCCAGGTCCTGCTAGGGGAGAAGGGGCAGAGGACAGACCCAAAGGAAAGAGAAGGGGCAAAGGTGTGTGTGTCTGGGGGTGGTGGTGGTGGTGGGGTGACGAGGTAAGAACCCCCGGGAGACCTCTGCTGCTTTCCAGTGCACACAGGGAGGGGAATGAAAGGAGGGGATGAAGAGGCATGCAGGGCTGTAAAGAGGTTCGGTAGCAGAGTCCTGGCATCTGGGATCCACAGCGTTTATTAGGAATTATGTAGCCATTACTTTTTCTACTGTCATGGCTCAGATCCCAAAAAGAGTCTTTTCTAAGGTATTGGAGTTGAGCCTGAGGCCGGCGATCAATAAGTAGAGATCTTCCCATAATCCCGGACTCTACCTGGTGGTTCTCCAACCACCACTGCCGCCACACCCCCTCCGTCTCCTCTGAGTCTGCCTGGGAGGATTCCCAGTGTGGAGGGGGAGGTGCAGCTGCCTTGCACTGCAGCCCTGAGCCAACCTGAGAGCCCCTGGTTCTTTGCCACTGGGCGGGGCGTGTAGGGGATTGGTGTTGGGGAGGGCCTGGGAGATGTCACTGGGGGCAGGATGGGAGGTAGCTCCATGGTTGGCACCACTCCTCCTTACTATGAAGAGGGCAGGTGCCCTATAGGCTGCTGGGCGTCTGCCTCCTGGTGGGTCAGGGTTTAGTCCTGGCAGACATCGACCCCAGCCATTTGGTACTAGCCGTATTGGTACCCCAGTATGCTGGGAGAGTTGGGGGCACCCCAGAAGGCAGCATTTCTGAGGGCCTGATACAGAAGAGGAGTTAGAGAGGGAGTCATTGGTCATCCCCCATGTTCATCATCCTCATCCTCAGGTCCAGAGTGCTGGCCTCTTGGTGCAGAGGGGATAGGAAGTTTGGAGTGGAACAAAAATTTCCCCATCTGAGGGTATTCTCCACTGGTTGTCAAACCCACCCCGAGGTGCTTCTCCCAGCAGTGGAAACCATTCGGGGCATTTCCCTCCGTCAGCCCCACCCCTGAATCCTCCTGGGGCACCTGGTGGAGTAATCTAGGGAGAGAGTCAGGGAACCTATGCCCCTCCAGGGGTACAAAGGAGGCTTGTAGCTTTTAGCTCTGAATAGGGATGGACTGGAGAGGGAGCCTCTGAGAGCTGGGGCCTGGGACCCCCTTGGGACAGCACATCATGATGCACACCCACCCCTACTCCAGCTCCCGTGTCAGTATGGAGAGGTAGGGGTGGGGCTGGGGTGGCTGGCATAATTGCCACTCAGGGAAAATGGTCACTTTTCCAGCTTGCCAGCAGAGCTGTCCCATCACTTTAAATCCTGGCTGGCAGAGTAGTGACATTCTGGCCCCACTGGAAAGTCTATTCCATGTGGATTGTTCACTTAATAAAGGCCAGTTAGCTGGAGAGGCTGTGCTCAGCTTGCCCGCTGGAGCAGGGGCAGGGGTGGCAGGGCTGCCATGGGCAGGGTGCTGGGTGGGGCCTGATTAACCTCCCCTCGGTGGGGTCAGGCCCTGGCTGTCTGGCCCCTATCAGACCGGTCACCCCCCCTCCACCCCCCCATGTGTGCAGGCTGCTTGGGGAAGGCTCTCTAGCCATGTTTGGGGTACATTGAGGCTTCATGGCTCCCCCCTTGATCCTCAGAGTCCCAACCTAGGGTCTCTGAACAATTGGCATTTGGTGGCCTGGTATGTTGTAAGGAGTCCATGGAGGGCTTCTGCCTGGAAACGAGATTGATGAGGGGCTTGACTGGTCTGAACAGGGAGACCTTGCTCAGACCTGGCGTCACCTGACCAAACCTGGCCTCACCTGGCTTCACCTGGCCTCTCCAAACAGAGGCAGAGGCACAGGCTAACCTGGTGGCAAGAGGCAATCCAAGCCTTCCCAAAGTGCTCAGACTCTTTGCCATCATGGGTCCTGCCTCCCCAGAGGGCTGTTATGAGTAGACTTTTGGGGTGGGTCGGGCCCGTGGCCCTACTGGGGGGCAGGGGGACAGATGAAGGGGTAAATGCTCTGAGACCCCCAGAACATGGCCACCAGGGGAATAGCAGCTCTGTGTTCACTTCCTTTCTGAAGCATTAAAAATTAAACTTCTTTGTCTTAATATCTATTTTTAAATCATGTCAGAGCCTGCACTTGTGTCAGTCAAGAGGGGGTGGGGGGGAAGAAGGTGGAGAAGAGAAAGTCCCAGCAGAAGTGGGGTGAGCAGCTGTCTCCACCTCGAGGACACAGCCAGTGCCATCTTGGGCTCCCCCTGAGTGGGGAGGCCTTGCCCTGCCCTTGCCCTGCTCCTGCCTCCTTCCATGGCTGAACTTGGTGACCAGCTCTGTGGCCCCAGGCCCTCTGTGGCTTACTAGGGTGTTGGCGATCTGATTGAGTCCATTCACTCACTCCACAACTATTTACTGAATGCCCGCTGTGATCAGGAGCTCCAGTTGCTCCAGATCAGTTTTCCTGTGCCAGGAAGTGGTGGGATCGAGAGGTCATTTGGCTCATGCTCCCAAGCACTGGAACATCGGGCTGCCAAGGGTGCGGTTAGAGCAGGGGGCATCTCCCCATCCCCGGCCTTCAAGGGAGGGAAGCCCAGGCCTGGGGCCGGCGTCCTGGAGGCCAGGCTTGACTTCTCCTTCTCTCCTGGCCCCACGTGGAGGCCATCTGACTCTCACCTCTAAATGTTTGCTCTAACCAGAAGTAAAGGGAGGAAAAATCTGCTTTTAGGAATTTCCTAGTTGGGAAAAAAAAAGATTCAGTGAATTATTTGGCTTTTCTGTTTTTTTCTATTGAAAGGGCTGCCTGGATACTGTATGGCCAGTGTCTGTTGGGTGAATTTATTGAGTGCTTGCCATAACCTAGGCCCTCAAGCTACACAAGGTCCCGTGGAGGACAGATAGTTACAGAGCTGAGCAGTAGGTGCTTGATGGAGCTGTGGACACGATACAGAGATAACAAAGTAGAGGAAGGGACATCCGGATTTTGACGGTTGAATAGGAGTTTGCCAGCTAGATAAGACTGGGGTTCCAGGCAAGGGGGAGAGAGCGAGCGAGCAAGTTGGCACAGAGCCTGTGGAGGGGGAGCGCTTACCACCTAATGAAGGGCTCGAGCCTCCTGCACATGTGAAATGGGCCAAACACCAAGGAGAAGCAGCAGGTGGGGTCGGGCTGGAGGGTACCAGTAGTGAGCGGCCTCCTAGGGGATGGCGAACTTGGAGTGGGTTCTGAGGCCTTGCTCTAAAGCATGCACTAGTGCCTGGAGGTTTCTGGGGGTGCTCCTCGGTTTGTCTCCCCAGCTCAAAGGGATATTTTGCTTTTCTGGTGGTGCCCACCATGACAGGTCTTGGTGTGTCACTCACATGCTGCAAGCTGATGCCTTAGGTAATCCAGCTTTACAGAGAGGCCCCGCTTTGCTCCCCCTTTCCGGCCTCTCCCTTCCAACTGCGATATGCCCGCTTATTTGGTTCTAGTTAGGAAGCTTTGAAGCTGAGCTAAACCCATCGGGCAGAGTTAAGTCTCCTGAGCCGGCTTTGTCCCTGCTCACATTTGGGAAGCTAATCTGCCAGCAGAAGTGGTGGGGGGTTGGGGTCTGAGCCTGGCAGGGACGTGGAAGGTGGCATATGGTGGGAGCCAGTGCAGATCTTTGGCCGGGGGAGCAGCACCAAGTAGAGAGATGGCCTTTGACCCCTACTCTTCTCCAACTAGCCATGGACTTTGGTGATACCTGAAATCCCTTGTAATGTGAATGCTTAAAGTCCGTGGTTTGATTCAGATGAGACCAACCTTCCCTTCCATTGGGCCCCAGCAAGCTTGTGTCAAGAGGCCTGGGCAAGCCCTTGGGAAGGGCAGGCTGCATGGTTTCAGATCCCCGCCCGTGCAATGACTAGTTTGCTGCATCAGCCCAAGCAGAGAGGCCCCGTGTTAGTGGCTCATGGGGGTGGCTGGCCTAAGAGTGCGGAGAAATGGCTTCCAAGAGCTTCCTGCCTGCTCCAGGGGCTCCAAGCAGTATGTACATTCAAATCAGCCAGGCCACTTAAAAAAAAATTATGGTAACATATATAAACCACAAAATTTGCCACTTTAACCACTTTTCAGTGTACAATTTGGTGGCATCAATCACATTTACAATGTTGTGTTACCATCGCCACCATCCATCATCAAAACTTATCTGTTACCCCAAACAGAAACTCTGTACCCAATAAGCAATAACTCCCCATTTCCCACCCCCTCACTCTTCCATTCCCCAGCCCCTCATAACCTCTAATCAACGTGGTCTCTATGAATTTGCTTATCCTAGATATTGTATATAAGTAGAATCATACACTATTTGTCCTTTTGTGTCTGGCTTATTTCACTGAGCATAATGTTTTTAAAAGTCATCCCTTGTGTCAGAACTTTATTCCTTTTTATAGCTGAATAATGTTCCATGGTATGGATACACCACATTTAGTTTGTCAATTCCTCTGCTGATGGACACTTGAGCTGTTTCTACCTTTTGCCTGTTATGAATAATACTGCTATGAATATTGATGAACAGATATCTTTCCGAGTCCCTGCTTGCAATTCTTTGGAGTATATATCTAGGAGTGGAATTGCTGGTTCATATGGAATTCAATATGGAATTGCTGGCTCTATGTTTTAAGTTTTTGAGGAACTGCTAAACTGTTTTCCACAGCGGCTATGCCATTTTTATGTTCCCACCAGCAATGCACAAGGGTTCCTATTTCTCCACATCCTCCATAATGGTATCTCATTATGATTTTGATTTGCATTTCCCCAAGGCCTAATGATGCTGAGCATCTTTGCATTTGCTTCTTGAGCATTTGTATGTCTTCCTTGGGGAACTGTCTTTTTAAGTCCTTTACTCATTTTTTAATTGGGTTTTTCTTTTTGTTGTTGAATTATAGGTGCTCTTCATATATTAAACCCTTATCAGATATATGGTATGCAGCTATTTTCTCCCATTTGTGTGTTGTCTTTTCATTTTTTTGATAATGTCCTTAATTTTGATGAAGTCAGATTTTTCTATTTTTCTTTTGTTTTTCTTGCTTGGTGCCATATCTAAGAATCCATTGCCAAATGCAAGACCCTGAAGATCTTCCCCTATGTTTTCTCCTATGAGTTTTGTGGCTTTAGCTCTTATATTTAGGTTGTTGATCCACTGTGAGTCGGTTTTGTATATGGTGTGAGGTAGGGGTGTGTTTGAATTCTTTTGCATGTGGATAATCTGGTTTTCCCAGTACCATCTGTTGAAGAGACTCTTCTTTCAGCCAGGTGGCTTTTTGCGTGAACAGATTCCGTGGCCCCACTACAGACACACTGAGTCAGGGTCCCTAAGAGTGAGGTCTGTGGTTACAGGTGTTCCTTCACCTCTGATCCCAGGTGCCTGCGAATCTGCGTCTGCTACAAACACCAACCATCTTACAGGGCTGTGGTGGGACCCACATAAGACAGGGCATGCATTGTGGACATGCTTTGCCAGGCAGGATGCCTGGCGTGTTGGACTCCAGTGGCTGTGGTTATTACTGCTACAGCCCCTACAGTGGGAACAGAAGAGCAAGGCACCCCACCTGTTGGGAAGTTAGGTTCCCAGGGACTGGGATGTGGCTGTTGGGGCAGCCATACTGGGGTTTCAGAGCCCCCCAGGGAGGAGCCCCAGGTGCCTCTTCAGGCTGGGGATTGTTTTGAATGTCTCTGGCCTTAGGGGTAAGTGGAAGGAGTTTGGGAAGCAGGAGGTCCAGCAAATCTGTTGGAGTGGAGGATGGAGGTGGAGGCGGCAGGAGAAGGGGTGATCTCAGACCTCGGGGCCTGCAGCTGCACCTGCCACCCTGTATACTGACCTCTGACCTCCCAGCTGGAGGCCGGCCCACACTCCCCCGCTGCCTCCCTTGGCTCTTGGGGAGGTAAGCGCAGCCCTCAGCCCTGGTGCTCAGGGGGCAGCTGGTTCCCTCAGGCACACTCAGCACCTCTGGTGGGTGTTGGAGTCCGGCTGGACACCTGGGCCTGGGACTTGAGCTCTCTAAAGGACCCACGGGACTCCAGGTCCCTGGTCACGTCACCAACCACAAACATGGCCGCTTAAATATTTTTCAGAATTTGAGATAGAGTAGATTAGAAGTTACCAGAGACTGGGGAAGGAGGAAATGAGAGTTATTGCTTAATGGGTACAGAGTTTCTGTTGGGGGTGAGGAGTAAGTTTTGGTGATGGATGGTGCTGATGGCAAGTAAAACAGTCATTAATGCCACAATTAATTGTACCCTTAAAAATGGTTAAAATGGCCAATTTAATGTTTCATATATGTTACCACAATAAAATGTTAAAAATGTGAAACATACCATTTATAAATTCATGTAGTTTAAAAATCAATAAAATGAGCATGTACCTACAACCGTCTTAGGGAACAGGACGTGACCTGAACCCATGCAGCCCCTGCGTGTCCCTGAGCCTGCCCCAGCATCTCCTCTGCAAGGAGCCATTAACCTTGAACTTCATGTTAAGTATTTTCTTTATAATTTTCCCACATATATGGGTACCCTTAAATACCACATCATTTGATTTGGCCGGTTTTTAAACTTCTGATAGATGGAATTATTCTGAATGTATTTTTAAAAAAATCAATGTTATATTTGTTGATTCATCCATGTTGATACCTGTGACTCTATAATGTTGCATTATATGAATGTGCTACATTTATCTATTTATTTTTCTGTTGATGAACATTTGTATTATTTCCTTTTTTTAAAAAACAAACAAACAAAAAACACAAACAGTGCTTCTGTGAACATTCCCTGGTGTATAGATGCAAAAGTTGCTGTAAGACAGTGCTTCTCAAAGTATCTACGGTGAAGCGTCAGCTGTTTAATTTCCAGTCTGTCTCAGATGTGGCCCTGATGAGTACGCAACTCAGACCATGTGTGTCTTACTTCATGGGTTCAATGACACCCAAACAAGCCCATTGGTGGTGCACTTGGATGTTCTGACATCACATTACCGTAAGTGTCTACACAGACACCCTCGATTTTTCCTCTTGTTTGTGGACTGACATGCATTTCCAGGACCCACCCTTTGAGTAGCACTGCTCCAGGGCATATTGCAAGGAATGGCGTCGTGGGGCTTTAGGATGTGTGCACTTCCACTTTTCTCGATGACAGGTTGTTCTACATAGTGAACGTATCAATCAACGTTCCCACCAGTGGTGGTATTGTCAGACTTTGAAATGTTTTGCTATTTTCTAGGCCAATGGGTGTAAAGTGCTGTGTTGTGGTGGTTATAATTTGCTCTTCTCTAATTACTAATGAATATCTTTTCATATGTTCATTAGCCATTCTTCTTTCCTCTTCTCTGAATGCGTGTTTATGCCTTTTGTCCATTTTCCTACTGAGTTGTTTTCTTTTTCTTACTAAGTTTTAGGAGTTGTATTTATGTTTTGGATACTGAGCTGTTGTTTGTTCATTGTGTTTGCCAACATCTCTTTCCAGTTTGTATCTTGTCTTTTCACTTTCCTCATGGGGTCTTTTGATAAATAGGAATACTAACTTTTAATATAGTTAAATTTAGCAGTCCCTTCTTGTTTGTTAGATTGTACTTTTAGGTATTATTAAAGAAGCCCTTTCTAATCTCGTGGCCATTGCCATATTCCTAGTACTAGGACAGTGCTTGTCATAGCCTTATAGGCACTCATTAACTGTTGATGAATGAGTGAAAGATTAAAGATGAGTTCCTATAATTATTTCTGGAAGTTTTCCTTCTAAGCCCTTGATCTATTTGGGATTTGTACTAGTGTGTGATGAGAGGTAGGGCTCCAATTTCCTTTCACCCATATAATACCAGTTGTCTCAGCTCCTGATGGGCAGGCCCACTCCTTCCCCACCGATGCGTGATGCCGCCTGTATTTCCACGTATGCGTGGATCTCTTCTTTCGGACCACACCATCTTATTTACGTTTACTTTGTAATAGTCTGGTAAGGCAAATCCTCTCCTCTGGTTCTCTTTCAAGAGAGTTTTGGGATTCATGGCCCTTTGTTCTTTTGCATTCGTTTTTGAGTCAATTTGTCTAGTTTCACCAAAAAAAAAAAATATCCTCCCCCTCTGCCTTGGTATTTTGGTTGAGCTTGCATTGCCTCTGGGGGTCTGTTTGGGGAGGAGTGCCATCTTTGTATTTCTATTCATGAACATGTTATTTTCTGCATCCAGTAGGTCTTCTTTAATAGCTTTCTGCAAAGCTGTATGATGTTCTCCATAAAGGTCTTATGCATCTTTTGCTGTGTAGACTTTTGACCTCCCGTTCTTTGCCCCCTCCCCAGCCAGGGTTCATCAGAACTCTGTGCCCTAGAGAACAGAGAGGATGGGGCGTGAGGATGGGACGTGAAGCTGGCAGCCCTCCGGCCACCCCTCACGGTGGTGGTGATGATGTGAGCGTGGGGGCAGCCGCTGTGCTGGGTGTCTCCCCAGGTTACCTCACCTACACTACACAGCAGTCCCCCAAGGGGAGGGGGACTGTCCCCATTCTGCCTCCTGGAAGTGGAGGCTCCGAGAGGTTAGGTGTTTTGCCCCAAATCACCAGACCAGAGACAGCACAGGAATCTGAACTCAGGGAAGTCAAATATCACAGCCCATACTACTTTCTCCGTGATCTTCCCTGGAAAAGTATGCTGATTCAGCCTCTGTCTAGTTTTTGGCTTATGCTTGTCTCTTTTCTCTGATCCGCACACGAATGGGTGATGCACGTTTGGCTGTGACTTGATTGGCGGTTGTACCAACCTCAAACAGAAATGGGTTAAGTGAGCCCCAGTGGTTATCAGGGCTGGTCCAGTTCAGTGGATGGTCAGTTGGATACGGTATAAATTTCATTATTGACTTCAGTGCTTTTTATGAGAGTACCCCAGCCTGAGAAACAGTTTCTCATCAGCTTTCCAAGAACATGACCCTGCCTGTTGCTCTATTGAATATTTTGAACTCTGCTCACCTTGTTGCGGCAGGGTTTTGCTGTTCTACCAACATGGCCCTGCTTTTATATTCTTACATCTTGTTTTCCCTCCTGCATCTTCTAAACACTTTAAATCCTTGCACCGACGGTGAACAGTCTGCTGTGTAGAGGAGACACTGAGGCTCGGAGGCAGTGTCACCCAAGGCCATGAGCAGAAGGGAATAAGTGGTTAGGGATGGTGTCCTACCGTCTTCGTCTGGCTTGCTCATAATAGGTGTTCAGTAAACATGTGTGGATGTGTGGGCCTACTGTGAAGTGCATGAGAATGTTGGGTAAGGGGCAGGGCCTTGGGCAGGTGAATGATATGGACCCTTCCAGTGACTTGCTTTAAATAACTATTTATTGCATGTTTATCTAAAGGAGAGGCTCCATGCTGTGGGGGAGGGGGACCCCATCCCCAAACTGGAATGTCCCCCATGGGAGCCCTGCAGCCACCTGGGAAGGCAGCTTTGGGACCATCTGTCTTTACTCCAGCAAGCTCCTATCCCCAGGGGTTCATCAGTGCATCCCTTCGAGCAAGTATGGCCCTCTCCCCAAGGATTCAGGAAAATTCTGTGGTCTCTATCGCGTTACATTTCCAGAGGTGCTGAGGACAGTGGAGTTTGGTGTCCAGGCCCTAGGCCTACTGTTCTACATGTAATCTGGCTCAGGTTGAGATTATTCTCATCTGCAGTGATCAGTGAAGACTTGGAAAAGTCCATTTGTCACTTGGTGCCTCAGTTTCCCTTTCTGGGAGGAGTTAAAAATTAAGTGCAATGGCCTGAAAAATGTTTCTGGTGCCAGGGAGAAGTGGGAAGCACTTGTGAAAGGAAAAATGAAAGAGGGAAAGTGTGATCAGATTCTTCCTCTGACAGAAGAGATGAGGGCTTGGGGTTTAATTTTATTTCTCACAGCCAAGGC
>PVKY010005977.1:0-16573 GCA_004027775.1 Bradypus variegatus
ACACACACACACACACACACACACACAACCACTCTCCACACAGCAGCCGCAGGGGACTTTTGAAACCATGAATCAGATGGCATCACCCAGTGCTCTCTGACCTCCAGAGTAAAGCCCTCCCCCTTCCTGTGACCCCAGGCCCTTTATGATCTCCTCTTGCTGCTTTTTTCAAACTTGACAAGCCCATTCTTGCCCCCAGGGTCCTTTATTTGCTCTTCCTGCTACCTAGAACTCTCTTTCCCCAGAGAGACTCAGGGCTGGCTGCCTTACTTCATTCAGCTTTCTGCTCAAATGTCATTTCCTCAAGAGAACTTCCCTGTCCCCCTCCTACAATAGCACCTTCACTTCCATCATTTTCTACTCCTTTACAATACTTTATTTTTTTTTTCACAGCCTGTACCCCTACCCATCTTAGGAAAAAGGCATTTATTTATCTTTGTCTTCCCCCATGTGGCAGAGAATACCATCCTCAATCCATTTTTCCCTTCTCCCTTTCAGTAATAAAACTCCCAAGTTTTATCTGGACACATGGTCATCAGCTGGACACCCAGGAACCCTTGCAGTGAGATGTGACCATGTGACCAAGATCAGACCAATGGGATGTGCGTGGGAGGGACAAGGTCTGTATCCCCACAACTTAGACCACCGACTGGCACAGAGTAGATGCCAAGAATGTATTTGATGGCTGAAGTTGTAGGGTGCAGGTGGGAAGAGAGGGCAGGCTCTGTGGGCTCAGGAATGACAGAGAAGCAGCACCTTAAAGGAAGCTTTCCTCTGTCCACCAGCTTTCTCACCTTGGACACCTGCAGTTGGGGCAGGAGGGCCCCAGATTAGGAGTCAGGAGAGTTTATCTGGGGACAAATGCCTCCCAGCCTGCGCAGCCTCTGTCAGGCATTATTACCCTTCCCAGTCTCAGTTGGCCTCCCTCTGTTCAACAGAGGCCACGGTTATCATTCAAGCCGCATCAGGAGGTTGCAAGGACTGATTCGGGGCACCCACCAATGTCTAGCATAGAGTCACCAGAACTCACACTCTTGACCTGCATCCGCTAGAGCTGTGCATGTGACTGAGATGCTTCCTGCAACTCCCTGGGGAAGACTTCCTTCCAGCTACCGCCCAGCCCACAGACTTGGCCTCGACTCAGATGGTGACAAGGGCCTGGCTGCAAGGGAACAACCAGGCTTCATTCCCCAGGAAAGGAAAAGGAGTATGGGGAAAAGCCAGGCTTTTCCCTCTTGTGCTTTGCTCCAGAGGCAGGCAAGTAAAGCAGGCAATGTTGACACAGGGCAGTTTCCCCAAGACCAGTTGCCAAGAGCCACAGAGAGCTATAAGTTGGTGAAGGGAATAAATATCCTTAGGGCAAACCAAGGCTTTTAACGGCAGTGAGCTCCAGAGCACAGAGGGAGCTCTGTCTACTTCTAGTTAAGAAGGGAATTTATTCATGTATTTACTTGTTTGTCTATTGATTTAGGAGTGTCAGCCACTTAGAGAGCAGCCAAGTGAGTTTCAAGAAGATTTAAATGCACCAAGCATTTATTAGGCACCTACTGTATGCCCCGCACTGTGCCAGGCAAGGAAAAGAGGAAGGGAACAGGCTCTTACTGAGTGCACATTGGGTCCCAGACATTGTGCCAAGCTTTGCATGTATTTTCTTATTTTGTCCCCAATGCACCCTTATGAGATATATGATATTTGTACAGGCAATAAGGCTGAGGCTCAGAGATGTTAAGCAATGTATCCAAGGCCACGCAGCAAAGAAATGATGGAGTCAGGGCATGGGTCCTGGACTAGCTGGCTCCAAAGCCCGTTTGCTTTTCACAGGAAGCTCCTACCCTCCCAGAACTCACTATTAGTCATTTGTTAATAATAATGATCATTCTTGGGTATGTACTTTCAAAACTGTTATTGAAGTATAACATCCATATAAACAAACGCATGTGCCATGGGGGTGTGGCTTGATGGATGTTCGTTCACAAAATGAGCACGCCAGTGTGGCCAGCATCAGATCCAGAAGCAGAACCTTGAACCCCCATGCAGCTGCCCCCCTCTTTGCAGTCACCACCCTCCTCACTCTGCAGAGAACCGCTCTCCTGACTCCCAACAGCACAGATTTGTTTTGAACTTGATACCGATGGAATCATAATGAAGCATACTTTTGCATCTGGCTTCTTTCCTTCAACATAAGGCTTGTGTCCTTCGTCCCTGCTGTTGCGTGTGGTCCCATCATCCCCGTGGCTGTGCAGTATTCCATGGTGGGAATATGCCACAAGCTCTCCACCACTGTCGAGCATCCGGGCACATTCCAGTTTGCTGCTGTTATAGAGCACTTCTCTGAACATGTTCGTTCCAACCCCTGTCTTGGGTGGACGCACGGACGCACTTCTGTGGGGTGGACCCCTAGTGAGATGTGCCCAGTACCCCAAGAGCTGAAGGCCTTCTCTCACTGAGCTCCCGTGGGGGCCCTATGAGCTGGTGCAATTATCAGCCTTTTTCCAGATGAGGGAGCTAAAGTTTGAAGAGTTTCAGTGACATTCCCAAGGTGCCTGGGGTAGAAAGTAGGACAGCCACCTGTGAATCCAGGTCTCTGACTTCAGCACCAAACCTTTAGCCACTGCATTATTCTACAACATTCTGCACCTCAGTGTCTTCACCTATTAGGTTAAAGAAGTCACCCTGAGCAAACTAGTCAACTCATTGTAAGAGAGATGGTGGAGTGGAGCGGCAGTCAGCCCAAACTTACCACTTACTGGCAGTGCGACTTTTGGCAACTTGTTTCATCCCCTGTGCCTCAGTTTCCTCACATGTAAATTAGGGATTTTTGTGAGAAGTAGATGAGTTGATTCATTTAAAACACCTAGAACCTGCCCAGGGCTTGAGAAACTAAGAATACATGTTGGCTGGTATTAATAACACAAGGTAAAGAGCGCTATGTGGTTAGTGAACAAAGCAACAGAGCCCTGAGTATGGGTTTGACATGTGTGGTACACACTGCATCTGGTCTTTTCAGCTGCAGGGAGTCTTGGTGGTTCCCTGAGTCCAGAGTTCCCACTTTACAGAGGAGAAAGCTGAGGCAAAAGGAGGCAAAAGGAGGGAAATATCTAACTCCAGGTCACATGACCCTTTCTTGATAGCCCATGAGGCGATAAAATGAGGGAAATAGCCCCATTTAAAAGTTTTTACATCAATCGCAGAACTCTTTAGCCCTCTTTCCCCCCTCCGCCCCCTGATCTCGGTCCATACTGAATGTAAGTGACCAGTGAGGGTGACCAGCTCACTCCGGTTTGCTAGGGTGGTCACCTGCCATCTGGCTGCTGTGCTCGGTTCCCCGAATTAACCTCTCCGTGGGTCTGTGAGGTTTGTGTCAAAGCCTCAAGGCTGCTGGAGAGCAGGAATCTGTCACCCAAGACTTGAACTGCAAAAGGCATACACTACCTTTACAGAGAAAACAGGAAATGCAAACCATTTCCAGAAATATGTAGATGCACATATGCTTATCTGATGTTTGCACGGCCTCCTGCAGTTTATAGTTACTTCGCAGTGTGTTATCTCGGGTGATGCTCAAGCCAGATCAGTGAGAATGACCATGGGTGCTGAGGCACACGCATTTGCACACACATGCACACACCTGTTTGTTTTCACCACTCCCCATCCGTCCCAGCTTCACATAACAGGTGCTCAGTAAACATTTGTCACATGCCTGCTAACCTATAATTTTACATGTTCAGGCTTGTGTCATGACCCAGTGATAACAGAGTTGGCATCCGATGACCTGGCTTTGAGTCTCAATTTAGAGGAGCTCAAACAGAAAAGCCCCCGGGAGCCAGCAGGTACTATAAAAATGTGAAAGAAGGGGATTAGACTAGGAACTGGGGTTCCCCACCAGGGGAACAGCCTCTACTCACTTCCCACGATTGCTGCTAAAAAGCAAATCTGGAATTTCAGGAGGTCAGGTTTTCTGATTTTTAAATGTTGGAAGCTAATAAATAAAATAAAATAAAAAATACTGTGTGTGCCAAATAAACCAGAACTGAGGTTTTACAGCCTCTGCCCTACACTTTACAGAAGCTCGGGCACATCACTAAAATTCTCGAAGCCTCAGTTTCCTCAGCTGTAAAGCAAGAAGTCTCTTCCCTGCCCTACTTTGTTCTCTGAAGTGCTGTGAGGCTCTCATGTGAAAGCACATGTAAGGTATTATAACTCTGTGCCACCCAGGGTAGCAATTGACTTTTGGCATTCTGGAGGAAGTGATACACTTATATTGACTGTCTAAATATATTTGAAAGCTATAGTACTTCTCCTACAAAGGAAACTTGTAGTGGGATAGTTTTCTCCTTATCTGCAATTCAATAGAAATGCTGAGCTGCTGATTTTAGGTAGTAAATATACCAGCTCAACGGCTTTGCAAGGAGTTGTTTTGTTGGTGTTAAAACTTCTCTGAATTTAAAGCAAACCCATCTGATAGATGGAATGAGGAAAACTTTATATTTTTAGTAAAATCCAGTCCTTTGGGTCAGATGTGGGAGCAAATAGGTGTTGCCAGGTCTAGGAGATCTCTCTCTCCATTCTCTCCCTCTCCATTTCTGTCCTCTCTGCCTCTGTCCTCCATCCTCTCCATCTCCAACCTCCCTATCATCTCCATCTTCATCACCTCCACTCCCATTATTTCCATCTCCATCATCTCCATGTCCTTCTTTTCCATCTTCATTCTTTCCATTTCCATCTTCCATCATCTTGTCTCCATCCTCATTCCTCTCCATCTCCATCTTCCATCATTTTCAGCTTCACCTTCTCCATTCTCCATCTCCATCTCCATCGTCCCCATCTCCACCCTCCGTTCTCTCCATCTCTATGTCTACCTCTACCTCTGCCTCTGCCTCTGCCTCTGCCTCTGCCTCTGCCTCTACCTCTACCTCTACCTCTATCTATGTATATCAACACTTATTTGTTTCAGGGGGTTGACCTTACAGTGTTGGGGGAGATGTTAAGCAGTCTCTGTGAGGCGGTGGTCCTGACATCTGATGCTGGAGACTGAAGTCCATAGAGCAGCAGCTGGGAAGGGAAGATGGATATAAGGTGGGAGAGAGCAAGAACAATCTGAAAAGCACAAGTACAAGCTGGAGCCCATGATGACAGGCTGAAATCTGTGTCAGTTCTTACTGTCTCTAGCTGTGGCAGTATGGACATCCTGCAGAAGCTGGAGGCCCTTCACTGGGATTGGAGATGCTGAAGGAGGATCCAGGGGAAAGTGGAGCTCTCACAGGCCCAGCTGCTGCCTCGTACCGACTGGGCAGGCCAGCGGGTAAGTGTAGACATGTGTGAGCTACAAAATGGCTGCAGCTTCCCTACTACCCTCTAAATCTCCCATAAGAATCTCCCTTCTGGTCCACCCTCACGGTAAAACCACAAAGAAGAAAGTTTTGGGAAGTGCAGTTCGGTCCAGCCTGAACAATCAGCATTACAAAGCCACTGTAGCAGTGAGGTGGGATGAAATCATGCTGAACAAGGAAGACTTTTTCATCCCAGTGGAGGGTCTGGAGAGCTGGGCTGGGTTGATTGGCCAACATTCCGCAGGTCCCAGGACAGGGAGAGGCAGGAGCCGAGCAGAGCAGAGGGGACGTGGGCCAACAGCATCTCCAGGGGCCTCAGAGAAGGGGAGAAACTGGCCCCTGCATCAGGCCCCGTGAGGCCAGAGGAGGAGCCTTGTTGAAGGGGGCACGCAGCAGGGAACTGGGGTGACTTACGTCTGAGCACCCCATGTAGGCCAAAAGTAGAAACACAGAGAGATCTTGATCAAGAGGGGTGCCTGTCAGGCCAGACTCTTCAGAGAGACTTTGTGGGGCAGTCACTGGGCTGACGGGCTTACATGTGACACTGTGCTCAGCCCCAGACGGAGGGACAACGTCTAAAGCTTAGTCTCCTCCACCAGAAGCTTATGGTGTGTGGGAGAGAGAAAAACCAAATCAGATCCACAGACAATAGCCTATTACAGAAATCAAGATCAGTAGGGTTAAAAAAAGAAAATAAATAAAACAAAACAAGGTAGCCTTTGTATATAGTTTTATAATCACCCCTCCTTCTCGGAGGAAATGCCCACGGTCACGTCACCTGGTCTCCACGGTCACCTTGCTGATGTGCTGAGCCAGCCCCACCCCCCTCTCTTCTGGGAATTTGAATTCAGACACTGAGAGCCCTGAAGAAATTGGGCAGCTGGCTCTGGGGGTACAAGCAGACAGGTTGGCAATGCTGAAAGGGAAGCAGTTGGTTAGAGAAAAGGACTATCTTGACCCAAGCTGATGTGTGGTAGGAGAAAACCACTGAGAGGGCCAGCACGGGGCAGGGAGAGGAAGAGATTCCTTAAAAACCAACCTCCTCCACCTGCTTTGCCCCACCCCAAGAGACTTCTAACTCCCATAGGCCATTCTTATTTGGAGATGCAGCCACATCCCCATATCCTTATAAAAAGTCCCACCCCACCTCGCTCCCTTTCCTTTAGCTAAATTAGAATTTTTGTTAATTAGCAAACACTCCTTGGCTAGAACAAGGCCATATTTCCACACCATCCAGGGTTACTGCAACCGTATGAGACAAACACCATCAGAATCTTTTTCTTCCCGTAAGGAAACTGAGAGTCAGGAAAGTGCAGTTGATGTGGACAAGGTAGACCAGTGAGCAGGAAAACCATGACTCATACTCAGCCCTCAGGGCCCTAAATTTTTGCTCTTCCTCCTTGCCGCCTTATCCCTCCAGAGTCTGAAAGGCTTAAAGACTCTAGGTAGGTGATCAGACAGGGAAGGGGGGCAGGGGCCAGGCTGGAGACCCCTCCAGGGCTCAAGAAGCTGGAAGCTCTCAGCTTCTGACCTGCCCAGTGTGCAGGGGACACGTGTGTGAACCGGACTCAGAGGACTCTGGGAATGAGGTGACACTTCCTGCAGTCCCGGTTCCCGGCACGTGCCCCCAGTTTCCCCTATCTGAGGGTGGAAAACAAATTGGTCCTCACATCTGCAGAATTTCAGTAGATGACCAAGGTGATCAAATTGGTTCAGGACGAGGCATAAAACAAGTGGCCTGAAGAAAATGTTCAGGGCCTTATGAGCTCCTTCCTGGGACTTATTTTAAGAAACAAATCCTCAAGAAGGAAAAAACAAAATCCTACATGCAAGATTTCGGGGGGGGCTTCTGTTCCCTCTCTGCGCCTAGCTTTCAGGTCTGTAAAATGAGGGAAGTGAGATCAGGGAGCTGGGGGTCCACAGTCTTTCCCCCAGCAAGTGCCGAGTGGGGCCAGGGCTTGGAGCTCCCGCCTCCCAGTCTGGGCACCGTGGCCTCCTGCCCCAGCACTGGGCAGGCCGATGGTCTGGGGTCCTCAGACCTGCAGCTTCCCCTCCCTTGGGTTGTGCCTGCTGCTGTTGGCAGCTGCATGCCCAGACATCGCGGTCTGCAGCCCCTCAGGAGGCCACTGGCTCCTTCCACCACCTCGGCTCCCACCGCTCTGCCTGGTTTACTAGATCCAGCCCCACTGGCCACATTTCTGTTTCTTAAACACAGCAAATGCTTCCCCTCTTCCAGCCATTTCCTTCCACGGTTCCCTTTGCCTAGATTTTGGCTGGTTCCTTAACACCCTTCACATCTGTGCTCAAATGTCACTTTTCCAGAAGCATCTGCCAGGTCCTCCATGCAGCAATGTGTAAAGTGATGCTTGGCTGAATGGGGCTGAAGTGCAGTCCTGCTCGGCAGCCTGGCATGTGCCACACCTGGAGCTGTTGCCTGTCCGGAAGGAGAGGTGCCTTTCTCTTTGCCAAAGGCACCATCGGCTCACCAAGCCGTGCACTCCTCAACTGCGTCTGCCCAGAAAGGACACCTTACTACTGAATCTTACAAAGCCACTGCACAGACAAGTGGGAGCATACTCCTTTCACCCTACCCACCTGCCACCTGCATCTTCACTTCTCACTGCATCACCTGTTTATTTTCTTGAGTGCACTTACATCCACCTGTCATGGTGTGGCTTGGTGTTTTTGTTTGTTTGCTTGTCTGTTCTTGCTATTGACCCACCCTCTCTAAGGACCCTTGCCTTCTTCAGTGCTGCATCCCCAGCCCATCGAGCAGAGACTGATCCTTAAATAGATACCCGCCAGAGGCTGGAAAGTGTATTCCTGACCCTCCTGAACCCTCCCTGGCTGATGTCGGAACCCTCCCTGCTCACCTTTGCTGCTGCGTCCAGTAAGCTTGTGCCACAGAGAGGGCACTGGAGCAGGGGGAGGACCCAGAGGCTTTCCAAGGAGAGGGCATGGAGACAGGCTCGCCAGAGGTCAGGAGGCTCCTGGCTGGCCTGAACACAGCGGGTGGAAATGCTGAGTGAGTTGGAAAAATGTCTCCAGCAGAGAGGAAGGAGCAGAGTGAGCCTTGGAGACATATAAGGTGAGGTTATAGGGGCGAGTGAAAGCAAGCACCGCAGACCCGTGAAAGAGCCCACAGTCTGCATAAAAATGCCAGTGAAGGCAGACCTGGCCTCGGATTGGTGGGTAGCGTGCAAGGCCCGGAAGTGCAGGGCTGTGTTGCTGGGAGGGCAGCCCATAATACCTGCACAATAAATCACTTGCACAACTGGCATGTCACAGAAGACATGGCTCTCCGAGGGAAATATTTCCTGACCCACCAGTTCATCTATTTCAGGGTGTTGTTTTTGGAATAATTGCAGGCATGTGAGTTGGCAAGGGCATCATTTGGATATTTTTCTTGAGGCTGGGGAGTGTCGGAACCTCCCGGGGCCCTTCCCTGCCATGGATTGCCCAGCTAGGTCGTGACTGCTTCAGAGGAACATTTCTAAGATTTCCTTTTCATGGCTCAGTGGGCCATAGTAAATCCAGGGTAATATTTTTCCTTGCAGGTGAACATATTCATTTTTTGTGTTGTTGTTAGGTCACACAGAGTCCTAGGAAGTGGCCTATTGTTCCAAGTTGGAAGGCAAAGGCGTATAAGTAAGGAGTGGCATTCTTATTAGAGCTTTGATGAATGAAAGGCAATCATGAAGTTGCTTTTGTTCTTGCCTATGGGGCTCACGATTGTTAATCTATAACTTGCTTTATGGATTCAAACTTATTAATCATTTTAAAGCAAAATTCTATTTAATGACTGAAATGGAAAATGAGGCCTTGATGAAATGAAATGTCAATCTGGCCACATTCGCCCCCCCAGCAGAGGCAAAGTAGCAGAATCTGGAGTTTCCTCTGCCAAAAGGGTTTGGGGGAGCTGAGGTGGGCAAGGCTGCGGAAGGCCGGGATGTTTCTCTCCACTGGGCAGAGCTCCTGGGTGGGCGCGGGCGAGGCCTTCCCCTCACCACGTTGGTGCAGCTTCTGCCTCCCGGGAAGGCAGACCTGGCTCCATTGCCTGCTCAGGACTGGGAAGCTGAGCTGAAAAGGTTCCGCCTCTCTGGCCAGAGCTCATCTGGAGAATTCTCGTTTCTTCTATCAGTAAGACATTCTAGGGTGCGTGAAATGTTTTTTACCACCACGCTTCCACTTAGGCATCAGAGCACTCTGGCGAGGTAAGCAGGGCTGGGTTCGTTATGCCCCGAGGTGGGTGAGCAACCCAAGTGTGGAGCAGCCGAGTCGTCTGCCCAGGAGGCCGAGCGAGGACTCCCACCCAGGTCCCTGCAATCTGTTGCTCCCTGTGGCCCCGCTGAAGGCTGGACGGGAGCACCCAGGGGACCAGGCCTTGGGGCAGAGCAGCTGGGGCTCCGGCCCTCAGAGCTGGAAAGGGTCCCCGTGGCTTCACAAGTTGGTGGGAAACAGAGGAAGTCAGCCCTGGCCACCCCGGAGAGAATGATTTAGCTGCTTTATTGCCCATCTCCAGAGAGGGAGGTGGGGCTGTGTTGCTCACAGCTCTCTCCTGGGGCCTAGAGGAGCGTCTGCACGTGATGAGTGCTCAGTGGTGAGTGGAAGAACAAGTGAATGAAGCCGTCTATCTCAGGGTCCTTCTCCAGGGCCCCAGAGGACATATTCTTTGGCCCCTGAGGCCCATCTTGGCTCTTTGACCTCTGAGAGGTTTAGGTCAGTGGAGCCGGGAGTCCTGTTTAGAGAGCACGGCCAGCCCCTGCCAGCCCCATCCAGACCCGGAAGCCGAGGGCGCAGGTGGGCCAGGCTCCACCTCAGGCCTCCCCCACATTGTTTTCTCCGACTCTTAAAAAACAAACCAGCAGGATAGCGGTTTGTGTTTCTTCAGAATCATATGAAGCAATGGATGCGGTTATTCTGCAAACAATTTGGGGGTGATGTTTCTGGGTCATAGCTTGTGGTAGGCTCTGGAGACACCACAGCAAATGGGGGGCCACCCTCCCACACGCAGGCCTGGGAGGGCACAGCAGAGAGAGCCGAGGCCAGTCGTGAGTCGTCCCCCTCCTCCTTTTCCTCAGGGGTCCCGTTGTCTGCGGCTGCACAGCAACCTACCCAAGACAGTGGATAAAACAATGACTCTTATTATTTTTCATGACTCTGGGGGTTGACTTCTCACCTGGGACCCCCCAGCAGCTGCAGTCAGAAGGTGGCTGGAGCCATCTGGAGGCTTCTTAACCCATGTGTCTGTGGTCAAAGTTCATTGGGCAGAGCCCATGGGGCTTCCCCTGTGGCCTCAGCGAGTGGGCTCCAGAAGTGAGAGACCCCAAGAGAGGGCTGGGAGGAGGCCGGTTGCCTTCTGTGACTAGGTCAGACTCTATTGGTCCCGGCGACCACAGAGACCCACTTAGGGACCAAGGGAAGGGACAGAGTCCACCGCTTGACGGGGCAGTGGCAAGACCACATAGGAGGCATATGTGTGGCCATCTGGGGCAAGACATTCTGCCACCCCCAGAGAGCCCAGGTGGAGGAGGGGCCTTCCTCCCCGTCCCTCTTCTTCCTTCCTCCCTCTCTCCCTCCCTTCTCCCTACCCCTCCCTCTTTCTTTCCCTCCCTCCTTCCTTTCTATCCCAGCACACGCCAAGCCAGGCTGGGTGGGAAAGAATCTTGTCACCCATTTCTCTGAGACATGTGGCATCTCCCGGTCGAGCCGGTCAGGGCGTGTGGCCACCAGGTCAGCCCTGGAGGCCTCTGGGAACCTCAGCTCCTCTGCTGTGGATTCAGAACAAGAAGGACAAACGTCTTTCCTAGCTCCGTGCCCCTGGGACAACCACAGCAGCAACGATGCTATTTTCACATTTGATGCTGCCTAGGCCTGGCTAAAGCTCTTCATGTTTATTTTCCTACTTAAGCCTCACAGCAACCCAGTGGGTGGGCATCATGACGCTTTTTTTACAGATGAGGAAACAGAGGCCCAGAGAGACTAAATAATCCATTGAAGTTCACCCAGCTGAGCGGGAGAGCTAACTTGAAGTTTGAGCTGCTTCCTTCCACCTCCCCACTTACTTAACGGCTTCGATGCTCGCTTCCGTCATCCCAGAGTCGTAGGACTAAGACTTCCAACTGCGCCGGCTCTGTCTGAGGACCAGGGTTACGGTGATGCTGGTCAATTGGCATGGGATGGCATCCCAGAGGGTATTGGTTGGGACAGCCTGGCTCTGTGCCAAATGTGAGAGGTGAGTCAGGACCCTGCAGTGACTTCAGCTCCCCCCAAGTGATTTCCAGATGTTTGGCCAGCTCTTTGCTGCCTGTTCCCATCCCCTTTTCCACACGTCATCCCTTGCAGCCTCCATCCCTCTGTCCTCTGGGCTTCCCAAACCAGCAGGGCCTGCAGGCTCCTCCACTGCTCCCACCAGCTGGAGAAACAGCCTTGAAGGGCCACGTTTTCAGGGGGAAGTGCCGTATTGAGAGAGTCTCCGAAGTCAGGCTGGAACAACAAGCTGCATCTGGAATTTCATTCGGTTTTCTTGATTTTTCAGTCTTTTTCCTTCAAAGCTGATGGGGGTCATGGGGGGGGGAGGAATCCATTTGAGGGGTCACCTGTGGCGACTGGGCTGGCCAGACTTTACTCAGAGTCCTCGAGAAGCACATGGCTGGTGAATTCACAGTAACTGGTGGCCCCAGCACTGCCTCCTCCCCACCAAAACCTAAACCCTTCCTCTAAACCCTCCAGTGGCCATTGTCTCACTGTGGTCACAGATAAAGTCCTCACACGGCCGACCATGTGGTTCTCTGTCCACCTCTTCAGTATGACTTTCCTCTTCTCCTCTCCCTGAGGCCACTCCAGCCCACCAAGCTCAGCCTCACCTCAGGGCTTTTGCACGTGGACTTCCCTCTGCCCTCCACATGCTGTTTTTCCCAAAGCTCCCCCTGCTCTTATGTCACTTCCTCTGAGCAGATCTCCCTGACCACCTTGCCTAAAAGTACCACCCCACCTCCAGCTGTTTCTATCCCTTTCCCTTGCTTTATTTTCCCTCATGGCTTATTATGTATCACCACCTGAAATAACACTTCCTTTAGGTTCATGTCTGCCTCCTGCAGCCCCTTCCTAGAATCTGTCTTGTTCATTTCATGGCTGGAACATAGTAGAACCTCAACAAATATTTGGCAATGAATGACTGAAAGAGTGAATGAATGAATGAAAAAATTCCTTCTGGACATTGACTGAGGCTCTGAAAAGGAATCTAGAGGTGCCCAGGAAATCATTGGTGGGTGGGGCCAGAGGAGGAAGGTAACTGGGGAGGGAGGGAGCTCGGTAGCCCTGCCAAGGGGGAGCCCCAGGAGCTGGGAGACCACAGTGGGGCCTCAACTCTTTACAATGCCAGAGTCAGTCCTCCACTGCAGGAGAACCCCGGGGCTTGGGGGATAAGGAGGCCAACCCGGGTTTTGCATCCCAGCTCTGGGACTTTCTTGCCTTGTTGGCTGTGGAACAGTTAATTAACCACTCTGAGCCTCAGTTTCCCCCTCTACCAAGTGGTATTCATAACAAGGCAGTTCTTGTGAGGATTAAACAGCAAGGTGTGTGCAAACCCTGTGCACTGGGAATCTTACCAGTTCATGGAAATGACCATTATTAATTCATGGCCTCTGTCCTCTGGGAAAACTCCAGAAACCCAGATCCCCCCACCCCATCTGAGGGTGTGGATTTGCTTATCAGAATAAAATTTCTTTTTCCTTTCAGATTTTACACGAGTTTGCCTGTTTTAGGGGAAAACACAAGTCCTGGCTCAGAAGATGTAGGCAGGGTGGCCTGGGACCCATCACCGAGCATCCCTGGGTCTTGCCTGCAGCATTTGCAACTCGGGACTAAGAGCAGTCCCTGCCCCTCTTGCCATCCCCAAGGCTGCTAGAAGGATTACACACTCAGTTTTTTAGTCTAAAATTATGTACATTTCACTGGATCTTAATGATATATTTATTTCTACAAAATATGAAATTATGCTTTAACTATATATGCAGATCTACATATTCTGTAAATTATTGTATCTATTTGTGGAATCTCAGCTATTTATATCCAGAGAGGTGGTTGGAGATTATGATGAAGAGAAGGGATGCTGGGATTAGGCAAGGCAGGTTCAAATCCCAGCTCTGCCTTTCACTGGGTGTGATCTTGGGCAAGTAGCATTGCCTCCTGTCCAGCTCAACTTTCATTATCTTAAAATGAGAAAACAATAGAATCTACATCATAGATTTATTTTGAAGATTAAATGACAAAATGTATATACAGAAAGAGTACTTACCATGGTGCCTGGCGTAATGAATGCTAGGTTTTTTAAAAATTAAGATAAGATGTACTTTGCAGAATTAAATAAGCAGAGGATGTTAAAGTGCCATCAAAATATCTGACTTTCCCCCTACTTTCCACTTCTCAACCAGGGGAGTCCCCTGCAGTTTTGGTGCATTTGTCCCAAAGTGACTGTCAGTCATTTCTGGAAAGATGTCTTCTTCCATCACATCAGCCACCCGGTCCGTCGGCTGACATGCAGCACGTGCATCCGGAAACCGACACAGTTGGGCATCTGAGCAGCTCACTCTTTACGGGAAACCAGAAGCCAATCACCCTCTAATTTATCGGTCTGGTGAGTTCAGATCTCCATGATTTGTGACTTGTTGGAAGTTGTTTTTCAAAGCAGGGCTCAGCAGTGTGTGGTTTTGGTGGTGCGGGGAAAAGGATTTGTCCAAATGTGGGTAATTTGAGGAGCGTAGCCCCCATTTCAGTCCTTGGCAGCTTCTCCAGTGTCACTATTGACCCCCAATGCCAAAGTTAGAATTGCATTTCAAGACCTGTGTCCTTCCAGGAGGAAAAGTGGCCAGACTGTTCGGCCAATTCTGGGGAGAACAGATGTGGTTCTATTATTTTAAAACTATTTCTTCCTCCCTTACCTTCAAAGGATGCAGCCACATCCACAGTGGCCTGGAGTTCCTCAAGCCTAGGAGTGTCCCTTGGGGCTTAAATATCTTCCTTTTTTTTTCTCCTCAAAGCTCTGAGGTAGCTCTGCCACCAAGGTCCCGAGAGACCTGCAGGAACTCATCCAGCTGTTCAGGGCCACCCTCCCCCTCCCTTTGAGTCACTCTGGTGCTCCTTCCAGGCCCGGGTGACTGGGAGGCTGGGCTGATGAGCTGCCGGAAATCCTCAAATTGGAATCAGAGTCAGGGGTAATCTTGGCCACGTGCTTCACCCTTTCTTTGCCTGAGACCCCACTTCGGCTGGAGAGGCTGAACGGCAAGGTTAAGTGACATTATAAACTCTGGAGGCAGATGGCCTGGGTTTCATATCCCAGCTCTGCCACTGACTGACCTGCCTCAGTTTCCCCATCTGCAAAATAGAGAAAAAAATACTTCCTACTGCATGGTGGTGCTATCAAAATTAGCTGAGTTAATATTTGTCAAGCAACCAGTCTGGTGCCTGGTATACAGAAAGCAGTGTGCAAGAGTACTATGTCCTTGCTCCCCATTCAACAGGCAGGTTCAGGGTGCAACCCACAGAGGGTTTGCCTGGCTGGAGCGTGTCTCTCTCCCCTTCATGTGTATGGATCTGCAATGTGGCCTCAAGAGGCACAGAACAGACAGGCCAGTTGGGAAGAAGCTGCCTGGAGATTTTCTAAAAGGTTCTCTTATTCCTCTCATTAGCTTCCAAGATGAAGGGCAGAAATCAAATTCAATAAGTTTGAGAGAGAATGCTGCTCCACAGTAGAAGAAAATAGGCTTTGATGTCAAAAAGTCTCTAGCTGTGCGGCTTTGGGAAAGTTGTTTAACCTTTCTGTGTCTCAGTTTCTGCATTTATAGTGTGAGGAACCATCCTTTCTTTTCATGGTCCTTGTGAGATTTAAATGAGGTGGTGCAAGTAAATATTTAGCACAGCACCTTTGTGATAAATTAAATATGGCCACAAAATCTTTCCACTCCTCCCATCAAGAGGTTGAGTAGGTTTTCCCACCTTTTGAATCTGGGCTGACCTTGTGACTGGCTTTGACCAATAGGACACAGCGGAAGTGATGTCATGCGATTTTGGAGGCAATGCTGCTTCCAGCCTGGCTCTCTTGGAACACTGCCCTGCGACTTCCAGGTAGGGAAGCTTGACTAGCCTCCTTGGAAGATGAGAGCTGAGCCATGTCAGAGAGGCATCTCAGCAGAGCCTTCCTGCCCCACTGACCTTTGTAGCTGAATATCACTGCAGGTACCGCCCCAGGGACCAGGTGAAACGACTGGAAGAACCATCAGCCAACTTACAGAACTGTGAAACACAATACCTGTTGTTGTTTTAAGTCATCAGGCTTTGGGAGGAAGTTTGTTACTAGCACAGGCTGCCTGAAACTGTTCTCAGTAGAAACTGGTTACATTATAGACTGTACCTGTGAATACCTAGACTAGCAGACGTGAAAGGCCTTTGAAAAACACAGCAGGTGCTTTTAAGCCCTAGATGCTGTTGTCATTTTTGTTGTGATGATGGTGATTTTTCGTACTGATTAGTTATAATAATAATCCAATAATACAACACAATAATCATTGTTGTTTGATTACTTCTTATTTCCTGTCCTCTGGGAGAAAACCAGTCAGCTGGAATAGGCTTTGATAGGCTCAAATAAGCAGCAACATTCCTTGCACACAAACATTTTAAAATCTGACTTTTCATTTCAGTAATGGCTCGGCATCGCAGCTTTCGGCCACCTGGGATAGTGCCACGGCTCCTATTAATATTGCCATACGTGGCAGTGCTGCAGCCAAGTGCCACGCTGCCACTGCCTGCGTGGGGCACAGAGCCTATTTTTAGTATTTTACATCTATAATTATATATGTTTCACTGCCTCTCCAATGCATATTTGCTCTGGAGAGAGGTTATGGTTATGTAATCTCAGTTATTCTTGATAGGGAAAATTGTGTTATACCAACCTGCTAGGTCTCATTCAGCCAGAGAAAACTGTCCAGCTGTGTCTCCCTCACTCAGACTCCCATGTAAGCAGGGGTGATTTTAAAAATGTTTAAGTGCTGGAAAGCACGGTCACTCACGGACAAATCAAAATGGAGCCAGCCTCTACGTCACGTTGGTGTTTATGGGCTGGATATTAGCTCCGCTCCTAAGGGACAATTTGGAGTATGAACCAATTTGTGATTTATATAAATTAAAGTTCCCCTCCAGGAAACCAAGCACCTGGGAAATGGGCAGAGTGTAGCCCAGGTCTTAACATG
>PVKY010005978.1:0-16567 GCA_004027775.1 Bradypus variegatus
CAAATAGTCTTGTGATAAAGATATGCAGAACATTCTTGTAAGCATTTATACAAACTTATTCTTAAGCAAATGTTTCGGTAACAAACATTCTTGTGACTTAATTGAACAATCATTTTTGTAACAAAACATTCTTCCCCTTTTTAAGATGGGTTATAATGGAGTTTTAAGTCGGGGGGGAGGGTTAGGTTGGACTCTACATGGTGACCTTTATTTGTTCTTTTGAAATTGCAAATTTAACAGAACACTGAGAATGAATATATATCAACCTGCACATCAGTTCCCAAGATGCTTATGATCCATTTTTTATTTGACAACATTCAGAAAATATTTATTGAGAGCCTATGTGCCATGCGCTTTTCAGAATCTCTTTATGCCAACACATTATATATAACACTATATATATATATACACATATATACATACACACACATATATATACCATGCTCTAAGTTGGGTTCGTTCTATATATGGTTAAGCTGGGATATACTCCCATACCCTTTGTACATTTATTGTGCTCAATAAATGTTTGAACAGAATGTTAAGCTATTTTTGAAGGTCACCAAAAGCACAATTTTGCTCTAGTTTGCTTACAAAATTTGCATGGATATTGAAAAGACCAATCTCTCTCCATTTAAGTTTTGCTGCAACTTTGTTGAAAATCAATTTTCCATAAATGTATGAATTCATTTCTGAACTCAATTCTATTCCATTGATCTATATGTGTATTTTCATGCTGGTACAGAGTCCTGATTACTGTAGCTTTACAGTAAGTTTTGAAATTGGAAAGTGTTAGTCCTTTAAACTTGTTCTTTTATTCTCTTCAGAGTTTCATGGTAGGCTGATAAAGGAATGACCATCTAATGAGTGAATAAACGGATGCATCTTTGAGTTTTTAAAAAGTTTGAATTATTTTGGGGGGAAGGGAGGGTTTGGGAACTTTATTAATTCTAAAGGAATATAACTAAGAGATGGGGATATTTAGGAGTAGGTATCTTCAAAAAACATGCCAGGATATATACGAAAATGCCTGTGGGGGCTGGTTTTCTGCTGCCTGGTTATATGCCAGAATCTGTTTCTGGATCCACAGGGACTGGCACCATGCTTGGAGCATAGAGTGGGCTCCATAAATACTAATTAACACCTTGTCCTTTGTCTTGTTTCGTTTTGTTTAACTTATCAATTCTCTCAACTTAATGATTGCTCCTCTTTGGTTGATAGTTGCTGACATTTCTTTTTTCTTTCAGTCTGTTCGATAGATATGCAATTTTGTTTTAGAGTACTATTTTCCCAATCTTCCACCAATTTTTTTGCACAGTACTGAAATATGCTGGACAGATGATTTTCCAGAATGGAATTATTAGTAATTCTTTTCAGATGGGGTAATGAGGAAATTGCTAAAGTAATCAGATGTGTCCCCCTCTCTCTTCCCCCCCAACCTCTTCATTATCACCTGCAAGACCTTGCCTTCTCTTAGCCTTCAGGGCATGAAACAACCTCCTGTGTCCATGGCCGGCAATCAACACTGCTTTGAAGATTTTCCAGAAGTATCACCTCCTCCAGGAAGCCTTTCCAGATTTAGGGGTAGGATGGAAGCTGATTCCCACATTAACATGCCATTTGGTTCAACCCACCCCCCCCCACACACACTATAAGGAAAAGTACAGCATCATGTATGTTAAAGTTTTGAATTTTCACAACTTCATATTTGTCTGTTCCAAATTTGGTACATCAGACTTAGCTTGTCTTCTGTGTTCCTACTTTTTTTCCCCCTCTGTTTTCTTGTGTTTACTCCAGTCTGTTAAAATACATTCTTGCTCTGAGGATTTAAATTTTAATATTTTCCTTCTCTCCCTCAGGCTCCTGTTACAGCAGCTGTGCTGTGTACACAATGAGTACTTGGTAAATATTATTTGAGGATTACTTGATTGCTAATAGCATTGTCTTCTGTTTCAGAACACCAGGTACTGAGAAGCTAAGGGTGGATGTCGGTTTGAAAAACTTAATGCCAAGATCCCAAGGGGGGTAAGTCACCACAATTTGACAAGGTGGTGAGGCAACTGTTTTTGTGTTCTCCTGAGTTGACTGACCTACCAGGCTGGAGCGGCCTGAGCAAGCGGTGCTGGTGGGATCTTGCCAGCCAAGCCTCCCATGGCAACCTAAAGCAGGGCTTGGGGTCAGGAGACCTTGTGATAGATGGAATAATGTCCTTCACAAACCCATGTTCAAGTCCCAACCCCCTGTCCTGTGGGTGTGAACTCATGAACTCATTCGTGAACAGGGTCTTAGAAGATCCTATCTGGTTGAAGCCAAATTGAATCACGGTGGGCCTTAACTCAGTATGTCTGCCGTCCTTACAAGCAGAAGAAATGCAATCAGAAGTCAGAAGAGAAAGCCAGGGGCAGAAATGCATCTACCAGCCAAGGACCCCCGAGGATTCCCGGCAAGCCGGCACCAGACCGCTGCAAGTTCCAGGAGAAGGCATGGTCCATAGGAGCTTGATGTTGGACATCTAGCCTTCAAACTGGGAGCCAGTGCATTCCCGTTATTTAAGCCAGCCAGGTGTGGCATTTGTCACACTAAGACCTGGATGAAAAGTCTGGCTTTTCCACTAACGGAAATCTTGGAAGTCTCGTTTCACTTTCATTCACCCCACACTTGTTAGCTCCAAACAGGAGCCAGGCAGTGCACCAGGGACGGCCATACAAGAGCGAACCACATCTTCCCACTCATGGAACTTCCGTCCCAGCGAAGGACGGGGTGCCGCCTCCATCACAACCTAAGGGCTCAGCTTTCCCCATCTCTAAAATGGAGAGTAGTGCCTGGGGCCAACGTGAGGGGATAAGGCCTGCGTTTAGCCAGAGCTGCCTGCTTCCGGTGGGCAAATGACTAAGTCTTAGGGCTATTCTGACCCCCTTACTCCGGGGTGCGAGGGGGCCAGGGCCTCGCACTTGGGATTCCGAAGGCCGGGTCAAGGTCATCCTCCGGCCCAAGCCTGCATCTATTCTTGACCCGCTGGGACTGGGGGTGCGCCTGGGGTTTCCTGGGGTGGACAGGGGTCGTCTCCAGAAGTGTCACGTTAACCCAAAGGCCTGAATCACCGGGACTGCCGAGAAGAGCGCAGGCAGGCGCGGCGCCCAGAACGTGGACAGGACACAGGGCGTGCAGAGCGCGAAGCTGCCTGCGGAACGCAAACTCCCGGAGCGCTCGGCCGGCCCAGACAGTGCACGGCCCTCCCCCTGCGCTGCAGCCAGGGGCCGCGGCGGGGGAGGCGGCGCGCCCCGGGACCCCACGGAAAGTCGGCCTTCCCGCCTCTCTCAGGCCCCGCCCAGGACCTGCCCGGGCACTACCGGGGCGCGGCTGGAGGGGCCGGGCTAGGGCGGAAGCAGCGGCGGGGCCCGGGACGTGCGGGGGCGGACCCGGAGGGGCGGGGCGCGCGGGTGAACGGGCGCGCGCCGAGCGCACACGCCGGAGACTCACGTGACGGGCCGCGCGGCCTGAGGTAAACAAGCGCGCCCGGCCCACCCCCGGCTCCCCTCCCCGCCGGCGGACGCAGCGGCGCGCGCGGCCTTCCCCTCCGGAGAGGCCCAAGCGGGCGGGCGCGGCGCCCGGGTCCGCGGGCCGAGGTCCCAGCGGCCTTGGCGCAGCCGGCACTTGGCGGCCGCGCTCTTGGCGGCGGTGACGCGCCGCGCTTGGGTCATCTCTATTCCGGGAGCGCCGGGCCGTGGGCCGGAGGGTGTGTCCGCGCCCCGCGCTATAAGGGCGGCGGCGGCGCCATGCAGCTCTACAGCAGCGTCTGCGCGCACTTCCCCGCCGGGGCCCCGCGTCCCGCCGCCCCCGCCGCCGCCTTCAAGGTACCTCTGCCGCCGCCGGCCAGCGGCGCGCCCCAGCCCGAGCCCGAGCCCCGGGAGCAGCCGCCCGCCGCGTCCCGTGAGCCCGCCGCCGCCGCCGCGATGCCCGCCTTCGCCGCCTGTTTCGAGGGCGCCCCCGCGCCCGCTCCGGTCTCCGCCGCGCCCCGCCGCCCTGCGCCTCAGACGGCCGTGCGGGCCCTGGGCGCCGACGCGCTGCTGCTGCGCGGGCCCGCGCCCCCCGGCCCGCCGCGCCGCCCCTCGCCCGCCGCGGCCTGGCTACTGGACGGCCTGCTGCGGCCCGACGGCCCCGCGCGCCCCGCCCGCCCGCCGCCGGCATCCGACCTCCGTCTGCGCGAGCACCGCCAGGCCCTGGCCGCCGCCCAGCGCCGGGGGCCTCCCGGCAGCCCCGAGCCCGGCCCCGGCCCGTGGGGCGAGGCGCGCCCGGCGGAGAGCGGCGCCCGCGGGCGGGAGAGGAGCGCGGACCGCGGAGTGGCCCCCGGCGCGGGCGAGGCGCACCCGGCCTCCCACCCGGAGCCCGCCGCCCCTGCGAGCAGCGGCCCGGCTGTCCGGGGCGGCGCGGCCGAGGCGGGGGGCGTCCCCCGGGCGGACCCCCGGGACGAAAAGCTGGCCCTGTACTTGGCCGAGGTGGAGAAGCAGGACAAGTACCTGCGGCAGAGGAACAAGTTCCGCTTCCACATCATCCCCGACGGTAACTGCCTGTACCGCGCCGTCAGCAAGGCCGTGTCCGGGGACCAGAGCCTGCACCGCGAGCTGCGGGAGCAGACGGTGCACCACATCGCCGACCACCTCGACCACTTCGGGCCGCTGATCGAGGGCGACGTGGGCGAGTTCATCGTCGCCGCCGCCCAGGACGGGGCGTGGGCCGGGTACCCCGAACTGCTGGCCATGGGGCAGATGCTGAACGTGAACATCCATCTCACGACGGGAGGGAAGCCGGAGAGCCCCACGGTGGCCACCATGACGCACTACCTGGGCCCGGAGGATGCCCGAAGGCCCAGCATCTGGCTCAGCTGGCTCAGCAACGGCCACTACGACGCGGTGTTTGACCAGTCCTACCCCAACCCCGAGTATGACAGTTGGTGCAGGCAGACTCAGGTGCAGAGGAAACGCGACGAGGAGCTGGCCAAGTCCATGGCCATATCCCTGTCCAAAATGTACATTGAGCAGAACGCCTGCTCCTGAGAGGCCTGGAAGCTGACACCCTGGGAAAACGGCACACTTCGCTTGTGTTTGGAGAATCACATGAACTCTCAGTCAGGGTAATAGCACCTTTAAACCTCCTAGTAGAGTTGCTGTCGGTGTGATGCCTTAATCATGTTTTTTGAATGTGTTTTCCCCAGAGCAGAAGGTTGCTGAGCACCTTGACATGAAGTTTCACGAGAGCTTTGGGTGATCTACTGCTATTTGTCATTTGCTGTATAAAGTTAGCGCCACTTGATTTGCAAGCTCATTTTTCTCCGTGTAAATGTGTTCATTCCTGGTCATCTATTTTCTATAAAAATGTATTTTTGCACAATGTTTTTAAAAATCGGTGGACCTTCATCCATGACATGTTCCATTTTGACAGAGAGCTTCCAGGCCTAAATCCAGAGAAGTGCTTTATACATTTAAACTAGTTTATTATTTTGAACAGAGATTGTGATTTTAATAGTTGTTTTGTGTTGTTGAAATAAGAGTTTTGCAATTCTTGATTATCTCATGGATAATGATGTGTTCACAGAAGATCAGCCCATTCCATTTGAATTCAACAAACAGATTTGTTGTTTTGGGAGTCATTTTTCTAGGAATGGTCAGCCTTTTAAAGGGAATCCTTAAGGGAAGGTTGTGGGAGAATTCTTTTTTTTTTTTTTTTCTTTAAGGGATAGTACCAGCTCTTGAATGAAAGTCTGATATTGCTGATGGCAAAGTGATTATTCTGTGTTCTGGTTGATGTGTAGAATGGGTTGTCTGGTGCTCTCATCTGTTTTTATTTGTCACTTTTATTAGAAAATGATTTTAACATGGCATATAACTTTGTGGCAAGATGAAGTCTCCTGCTTTATGTAGCTTCTCGGGTTTACTTAAGAGATTTAAAAACTTAAGAGCAAACATGCCTCCATCCAGCTTTGGCATTTATTTTATAGCAGGAGAAAACTGTCTGAATATTCTAGTCCTTTAAAATTCTCTCAAAAGGCAAAATAGCATTGCCTTGTATTATGTAAAAATATCTGTAAACAGAGCTTGTATGGTTTGCTGGGTCAAACAATGTTCCCAATCTAAAATTTATCTCATTTCCATTTTAGCTATCGGTCATATTTATTAAGTAATGCAGTTTGTACTTTTTTATTTTGTAACATTTTGTGAATTTTGTACAATACTGTATTTGTACACTAGGGCGATTCTCAGTTGATGGAATGAATGAATAAAATGAATAGTTTTACTTTTACAGCGCCTGTTTGGATGAAGTATTTTTTAAATTATAAAATGACTTCTGTAGGATCCTTTCTTAGATGTACATGTTTTTTTTTTTTCATATGAAAAAATGGCACAGAGAGGTTTCTTAAGTTCTCCCATGACCAGGATGGGATAATAATTAGTTTTTTTTTTGTAAGGGTAGTCTCTCAATGAAACTTAATTTAAAGGGGCAGTAACTCAAGAAATCACTCTCATTATCTGTAATTATAATTCTTACATATGCACCTGCACCTATTAACTAGTGAACAGGAAAGTGCAAGAATGTGTTAACCAGGGCAGTGTCTAAATAAATGCCATAGTTTGGGGTTCCACTCACTCAGCACAGATTTTGATACTTCCAAGAGTCACCCAAAGTGGTGTCCTAAATTTTATCCAGTTTGGCCTTTTGGGACCATGGGAATCTATTAATATTAAGATGTGCTATCAGATTTAATTGAAAAATACATAATACTGGGTGTGCCAATTGGTGTTGCAGAGTAAAAACAGCAAGTTTGGAATTTTTACTTTTCAGTTGGTTGTTTGAATGTCGTTGCTATAGACACAACTGAGCTGTTCGTTGCTTAACTGCATTTTTGGACAAATGCCATTAGTTGTCCAGGAGAGACACTTGGTCAAAGATTTAAATGTTGGTTAGATGCAGATCTCGGGGTTTTTTTAGCTAAGATGGTTTGCTTTGCATGTTTAGTAATTCAAGTACTTTGGGAAGAAAGAAATTGTAATTACCTAGCTATTGAATATGGTTCTTCTCTTTTACTCTAGTAAGAGCTGTGTCAAATTTGGGGAGGCTTAAAATTTGCACAGTAAATGAAAGGATAGGTGTAAGCTCATTTACCTTTGCATTGCTCTGTTTCATTCAAATGAGGAACCCAAGTCCTTGGTTTAGATTCCTTCTGAGAAATTCCTTGGAAGACTGTGGGTGGAAGGATTTTAACTCGTGATTTTATTAACTAAAATTAAATGGGTCCTAAAAACCTAATACACAGCAGCAGGTTTTTCAGTTGTCCAGCCTAGAAGGTCTGTTTATGTCGTCGTCATTCTCTGTATGGCTTAGTTTTGAAGGGAAAATAGAAGCTTCATCGTTCTCTTACTCTCAGTATTGATTCTCTCCTGCCACCCCAGTTTTGTTAGCAGTAGTAGGCCTGGATCACTGAAGATGGGCTGTGACGAGGTAGAAATGTAGTTAACTCTTATTTAATTTTTTTAAAATTAGGTTGTGTGTTTACAGAAAAATCATGCATAAAATTCAGAGTTCCCATTTACCACCGTATTATTAACATCTTTCACTGCTGTGATACATTTCTTACAATTGGTGGAAGCACATTTTTATAATTGTACCATTAACTGTATATAGTCCATGGTTAACTTAGTGTTCACTGTTTATGCTCTTATTTACTCGTAGCAAACAGTTTTACCAAGCAGTTCATTCCTTCAGTTATACTTGAGCTAAAAGGCTCAAAACTGTACGAAGGGAACAGTTAGTGCTATAAGCTACCGTTTCTTTAGAGTTTACTCCCTTCCCCATAAAATATGGGGTGGGGACGGCCGGGAAGTGTAAAAGATAAAGTCTGTAAGTAAACCCAGCTGTGGTTCTTTGAGGTAAATTAGTATGTAAACCACACTATCAACTTGAAATTTTTATTAAAGTACATAGATAAAAATTAAGATACAGACAACTATTAGTGTGTGTCATGGACTGAATCAAGTCTCCACAAAAGTGTGTTCAAGTTCTGACCCCAGTCCTGTGGGTGTGGATGTGCTTGTAAATAGGACCTCAGAGGATGTTTTCAGTTAAAGGTGAAGCCAAACTGCATTGGGGTGGGCCTTAATCCTGCGTGCCACTTGGCATAGTTAGGAATTTGGCCTAAAGGAGGGCTGGCCTTTGTCCTGGCTCCTGGGGAGGTAACCTCTAAATTCAACCTTAGGATTTCTCCTGGCAGGAGTTTCTTTAATTATTCATTGGGGGGGGGGTCCCAGATCACACCTGGTGGTTCCTATGCTAAAGAGCTTCAGGGCGGGGCAGGCCACACCTGCAGCCTTAGGGTGGGGACGACCACCCTGGAAAGAAGAACCCACTGATCAGGGGGTGGGGCTTTGAGCAGCCTCCCCTCAGCCCACCTCCCCGGCTTCTGGGGCCCCGTGGATGCCATCAGTGTTGCCTACCTGATGTCCCCATAAGAATGTGGCACACCTGAAGCTCCAGGGGCCTTCCATGACTCATAAGACAGCTGCGTGCCGGCAGGGGCCGGTTCTGCTTCCACGGGAGTGGACAGGGCGGTTTGCACTTGAGACACCACCCCCCTCACCCCCCCACCCCCGACCTCACCCTGTATGCCATTTCTTTTGACTTCCTTTGTTTTTTGTTTTTTATTGAGCAGTTTTAGATTTACAGAAAAATCAGGCCGAAGGGGCAGAATTCCCATCACTCCTCCCCCTTTCCCAAATGCACAGTTTTCAGTTTTCCCTGTTAACATTTGGCATTATATGGAAAATTTGTTACAATTGATGAACCAATATTATTATAATTATATCTTTTAACTAAAGCCCGTGTTTACATTAGGGTTCACTCTGTGTGTGATACAGTTAAATATGTTTTAATATTTTATTTTTTTCTAGTTTGTGTTGTAACATAAAATTTCTCATTTTAAGCACTTTCAAGTATATAATTCAGTGGTGTTAATTACATTCTGGCTCCTTCATTTGTATCCTTTTACTGCAATAAAACTATGATATTAAATATAGTGCATTTAGGGAGCTCTGAGTCATTCTAGTGAATTAGGGGTGGTGGGGATCCCTGAGCCTGTACCCCGTTGATCAGCAGTGCGGCCAGCGTGGGAGCGAGGGCAGCCCACTGGAAGGGTCCCCCTTCACATGTAGGGTCGGGTGCTGAAAGTCAGAAGAGAGCCACCGCGGCCTTTGTAGGTCCGCACAGACTGACAGAGAGTGCAGCCCAGCTGCCCCGCTGCCCACGGATCCGCAATGATAACGCTCGTCCGTGGAAGACACTGCCTTTCCGGCTACGCAGCAAATGCCAACTGATGAGCTGTCGCACGCGATCTGGGGGTGTTCTGGCCCCGGGGCGCCTGCCGGAGAACCCCGACACCTGGGCTGTGGGTCAGGGTTTCCAGGGTTCCAGAAGAGGTGGGGGTGCTGTGGCTTCTCGGGTGCACGTAGCTGGAGCCCTCCTGGCCCCCACCGTTGAGGGGCGCGGGTGCCCTGCAGCCCCCCTGCAGAGGCCTCCTGGGGGTCAGCAGACAAATGATGAAGGCTGGGTTCCCCACGGTGAGACACGCAAAGCCGTCTGCATAAGCTGGGCGGAACTGAAGCTGTTGTCCTGCACAACTCAGAGCTCCCTTTGCAAGTCATGGGAAGCCAAGTTGAATTAACTTTAGAAGAAAAAGGTTACTTGATGAAACGGATACAGGAAGGCAGCTGGGCCTTAGGAAGGGGTCAATGCTAAGAAATGAAAGTCCCTCAGGATTCTCTCTGCCTCGTCATCCAGGTTTTTCAGCACATTGGTTTCATCCTTCTCTCTCAAACCAGCTACTCTTCTGCTTCCCCAGGACTATTGTGGAAAAGATACACAAATGGCCTTCCTATGCCAGGCCCACAGCCTGCCAGGTTTCTAAATGAGAGAAGCTGCGTAGTCCAGCCTCCATCTGATGCTTCCCTGGAGCAATCTGCCATCACCAGGGGGTGTGTAGGATAAGTAGGGGTTCCCAATGGGGGGTCCCTGTAGGTGGGAGAACTATCCAAGAACCAAGAAACCCAAGAAGTGTCTACCACATTTGGCCAATTTATAAGATGAAGAAACCCACCGAGGCACAGGGAGAGAAAGGAAGGCATCCATCCAAGGGCACAGACCTTTGGTGGCAAGGCCGCGCTCTGTGTCCCGATCGGATCTCAAGTCCCACACTTCCATTTCAACCAGAACCGTCCCATGGGAATGAACAGGAAAATGTCTGAGAGACTTGTGCTTGCTTCATGTAGCAGGTGTTGATTCTGCAATAAGGGAAAAACCCACAGAATTAGATTTTAAACCAAAGTCTATCAAGAAGAAGCACTTCCTTGTCTTGCAGTCTACCATTTTAACACATCAAACCCAAACTCGCCTCCCCGACTTGTATGGCCTCCTGGCAGGTGGTCCCAACCTCCCTATCCGACCCTCATCTGCAAGAACTACCCATCCTCCAGTCTACTGTAGGGCGTGGCCTTTGGCTGGTCTCTGTATAGACCACCCGCATTGCCCCTCTGGGCTCCTGGGTCCTAGAGAACCCCCCTTCCCCCACCCGAGGCTTGCACTAAGCCCTGCCTCCTCCTTGAAGCCTGGTTTTTACTGAACTGCAAGAGTCAATTTAATTAACAACAACAAAAATCAATACGTACACATTTATAATTTTCTCTAGTGTTTTATGCTCCCAATGAGACTATTAATTTCTTGAGGGAGGATGATATATTAATTGGCATCCCCAGGAGTGCATGGAAACCCTTCCTGGTTATCCAAACACAAGGTGGGGTTGGAGTAGGGGGTGAGGTACGAGTTTTCCAGCTGCCCTGATCAGCCAGATCCCAACCACTGCAGGACTTCATTACTCCGGAATGGAGTCAGAAATCTGCTAGTTGTTCCCCTCTCCTGTCAATTTCACTTGCTCTTAGACCCTGGACTTATTTTTTTGATCTCTATAGAGGAGAGTTGGATCTAGCTTCACTTAGCTGTGCTCTGCACCTAACTTTATCTCGTTTTCTCTCCCCTCACACTCAGATCACTCAGGAATACCATTCAAACTATTATATACTAATGGAAGAATTAAGGTCCTTATCACCAGGGATATGAAATCTGGGACCCAGCATGTCCAGAGCTCTGGAATGCATTGAGTTTACTCTAATTGCTATTTTTATTGATAGCAGATTTGTATTTTTTTAAAGTCAAGTAGTTCAGCACAGCTTAAAATGAAAATCAACATGCCCTGCCACAGCCTGCCCACGCAGCCCCCAAGAGGGAGCCAGCTTTACTCTAACCTTTACTCTGCTACTTGTCTCCACAGTTCAAAACAATGTGCTCATGTATCTTGATTTTCTGTTATGAGAGATAAGAACTTAACCCTCACACATTCTCCTGACACCCATATTTATACTTCCCTTTGCTCACCTTCCCAATGAAACCATATAGTTTATTTTTTGTTAAATCAGTGTTCAGTGTGCACATTTTATGATTATGTAATTACCTTTCACAGCTGAGCCCTTCAGTGTAATTTGGTTTGTATTTCCTTTTTTATGCAACTTTTTTGTTCTTTCTGAAATCAATCTTGGTCCCCTTTTCCCCTGGGCTTAGTTTTCTATGTTCTGTCACTAATCTATCCCACAATAGGAGCATCAGTCTCCACTCCCAGCAGTCAACCTTCCTGGGTTTTCTGTCCCCTTGGAGTCGGTCTTCCTGAAGCCCTTTGTCATCCTGCTCCGGGCTGAGCTGACCATGCTCTTGAGGGGCTGCTGGGCTTCAAGCCGGACATGCTTCCACCACCATTATGGAGACAATTCCCTGGACCCTGCTGAGAAGGACCTCCCCCCCCCCCGTTTTCTGGGTCCCAAGTCTCAATTTTCCTTCGTGTGCACCCTGATGCAGGTTGGAGAACAGCCTCCAGTAGAGTTCTGAGAAAGGCTGAGGACGTGGTAAATGTTTTGAATGTCTGCAAATATGTTTATTCTACCCTTATTCTTCATAATTTTGAATTTTTAGGCAAATCAAAGCTACTAACAAGCACTGACTGAAGGGAAATATTAATGTCAAATAAAATGGAAGTTAGTCAATACTCTATTTTCAAAAGCAATTACAATTTTCAGGTTTTGATATAAAATTTTAATACTGTATGTACCAATGCAAAAATATTAAAATATTTACACAAGTTAAAAAAAGCAAAAACCTATTAATAGTAATGAAATAAAATACCAGTCTAGTGATAAATACTAAAACATAATCTTAAATCAGAGTAAGCATAAAATAGAAATTCAGGTTTAAACTGGAAGGCAGAATTGTAAACTAGGCACAATGCATGTAAATTAGCCAGTCCTGGGATTCTCAAGCTAATAGAAATAACTAACATCCTTGAGAAATATGCATTATGTATTATTTCTAATTTAATCTTCACAATAGATACAATAACCATTTTCATTATACAAATGAGGAAACCAGGTAAGGTTTGCTGGCTTATGTTACTCATGCTTGTAGTACATGCCCCAATTTGAACCCAAAAAACTCGGCTCCAAAGACGGAGAAAATGATTATAGCCTCCAGTTATGAAATGAGCTCTCACCGTACAGCCTGTGAGTTCACATATTACTTAGCACTGTACCTACGTACCCCCACACAGGCAGTGGACATTGGTGGAATGAATGTTTACTTCCTTTTTCAAAAAAAATGTCGTCCTTTACTTTTCTTATCTATGCCAATTAGAGCAGCTGGCCAAGGGCACCATCTCCTCTAAATAAAATTCAGGATTCGCAGATCACTTCCTTGCCCGTGGACTCTGTTTTCTCCAGGCTCCGTAGATCACCACCTTCTTTCAAGACCAGACAGCGTGCAGTCGTTTGAGGCACACCTGCCTAGGATATAGCTGAAGTACGGCCACTTGGCTGGCCTGGGGGCCCCGTCCCCAAGGCAAGAGCGGTAGGCACTGACTCCCGGGGTGAGTCACGCTCACACCTTTTAGGTTGGTCCTTATTAACTTTAATTCCAGAGGATAAGCCTCATCGTTAAATTCTAATTAGGGTATTTACATGGAACCTCTAGCCTGCTAAGTACCCATTAATGGTATATGTATATTTTTTCCTTTTTGGGGGGTAGGGTGAGGATTAGTAATTTCTTTTCCCTTATCATTTTTCTCCCTTTCCCTTCATCGACTCTCTTTAATGAGAATAACAGTAAAGACCACCTACATTTAAGCAGAGGAGATCACAAGGAACTATTCTAAAAGAAAACCAAGCAGAGCAGTGTAAAAGAAGAAAATAGAATAGAGAAAGAGAAATGAGTAAAACTAGCAACATCCCAAAGAAGCAAGTTCTGTGAAAATCTAAATGGGAAAAGTTTTATATATTGCTCTTTCTGAAGAAAAGCAGGGCCTGCCTTGAAGCCAGACTTTCAGGATATTTCTGATACACTAAAGAACAATTGAGAATGGAAGGGAAATAGAAAAATAGCAGCCTTCTCAAATCATGAAAGGTTTTGTACAGGTGAATATTTAATCTGTGGCGGATGCATTGTTGCAGAGTTGATAAGGAATAAATTATGGCAACAATTAACTCTACTTTTATGTCATTGTAATGCAAAACAAGCTAATGTATATTTTATTCACTTTATTACCAGGATACTCCAATATTACCATTTTTTTCTTAAAAATATTGCAGTCCTAAGCCATCTCTAATAAATGATGATTTGGAAAAGATTACTATAATGAAAAACAAGCTAATGTATATTTTATTCACTTTATTTCCAGGATACTTCAACATTATCATTTTTTTCCTTAAAAATATTTAAACCTTAAACCATTTCTAATAAATGGAGATATGAAAAAGATTGCTATTTTCCTGCCCAAATCCATGTCCCCTTCTTGGGAACAGTCTGGGTGACATTTCCTGGTGAGCTGTGGCCACTGGCCGCGTGGCTAAGTTCCCTGCTAAGTGGATGAACGGAGTGAAAACTGCCACCTCAGGTGGGGACCCCTCGAATGACACCCCATGCAGAGCTGCTGCCAGCAACCTTGCCAACCCCAACCACTCCCTTGGAAACTTTCTTTTGTTACAACAGCTTCGCTGACTCATACAACTGCCCTGTCTTCTCAGAGAGGGTCAGGTTGCCTTGTATGTCTGAAGAGCCATCTCTTTGCAAATTGCTACACTCCCAAGCAGTACTGGCCCTGCTGACAGCTGCTATCAATAAAACAAAAAGGTAAGGAAAAATATGATGGAGAACTAGTTTATATTGAAAAGTTTGACATACGTCTTTAATCTGTCTTCTTTGGCCCAGAATTCTTTCTAAACAATGACCGAGGCTTCTGTTTCAGGCATCTACTGTTTATAAGACATGAACGCTGTTGGGGTTTAAAGCAAAAACGTCACTGCTCACCCCCTTAGGTGTGATACTTTTTAGCAAGGCGGCAAAGCTGCGAAATGATAGTGAACTAAGGATTTCCTGCCTGTGTTCTTCCACTTAATTAGTGGCATTTCCTTCTCCTTTCATCCCTATTGCATCACTGGTATGGCTCCTATTTTGCTGTAAGAAACAAATAGCATGGATGTTCCTGTTTGTCCTTAGACCTGAAAGCCTTATTTGAGTGTATTTGACACATGGGCTGCACATGTGCAACATGACACATTGGTATAAATGCCTTTCACAGTTACCTAGTTTGCACAGCAACTGTCTGTACCCTGGATAAGCTAAGAAATACCACCACATTGTCCATTCCTAGAATTATTAAACAGAGTAGGTGTAAGTGTAACATTTGTTTACACTCAGTTATCCCTTCAAGCATTACACCGTGGGGGCGATTGTTGCACATTGACAATCTACTTGATAGTGTCACTGGTTGACATCATTGCAGTTCAACAGAGTCTGAAATGCTGCATTCGTTTTTCCCCTTACTTTAATGGCTTTAAAATATAAAGTACACATTCCCCATTGGAATTATTTCATCCTTTCCCTCTCTCAGACTGTCACTGCCTGAGTCCCCCTTGTCCGTTTAGAACTGCAGGGTGCCTGTGGAATGTATTCAATCACTCTAACTTACAGGAGGAAAAATAACTCTCTCATGGAAAGGGAAGGCTGGGATAAGGAGGGCCAACCTGTTACCCAGGTGTGCTGGTTTGGACATATTATGTCCCCCCAAAAGCCATTATCATTGATGCAATCTTGTGGGGGCCAATGTATTAGTGTGATTGGGTTGGAACCTTTTGATTGGATGTTTCCATGGAGATATGACCCACCCAACTGGGTGATAACTTTGATTGGATAATGTCCATGGAGGTGTTACCCCACCCATCACTGGAGCTATATAAACGAGCTGACAAACGGAAGGAGCTTGGAGAATTTTGGAGAGCAACTGGGAGTGACATTTTGAAGAGGAGCTGCAGCTAAGAGAGGACAAAATGCCCCAAGAGCAACATCTTGGAGAATGCCATTTTGAAACACAACCTGGGAGTAAGAGGATGCCAGCCACGTGCCTTCCCAGCTAACGGGTTTTCCGGATGCCAGTGGCCTTTCTCCAGTGAAGGTGCCCTTTGTGTGCCTTACCTTGGACACTTTATGGCCTTCAGACTGCAACTTTGTAACCAAATAAACCCTCTTTATAAAAGCCAATCCATTTCTGGTATTTTGCAGAAGGGCAGCATTAGCAAACTGGAACACAAGGTAAACAATGCACCCCACGTTGAGAGAGGTGTCAGGGAAAGGACTGTCAAGCGAGAACCTGTCTGGCACAGGCCTGTGATCGCAGGCCTGAGGTTGGAGTTCTCTCTTCATTAGCAGTAAAGCTTAGGGGATCAGAAAACTAAACACCAAAATGGAGAAACAAAAGCAAGGCGATGGTGTGTGGATGCTTTAAAGGATTACCTGTGGCAGAGAGGAAGTAATATCGACCAGGTAGTGAAAATCAGCCAATGCTGGGGATTAGGAGAGCTAAGCGCCACAGCTTTTACTTTTTAATATGGCAGCACATATAATCAGAGGTCCGTTAATCTGACAAAGTCAATGTTTCCAGGATACCAAAGAGTGCAAAACAGATGACAACAATGAAGACTGCCAAAAGCTCTCAGGCTGACCAAAAACTAAAGCTGAAGCACATTTCTCACAGCAGAGCCCCCAATCCCCAAGTAGAAACCCATTTCCTCTTATTTTAGAGTCAATCCTAACATGTGTGTTGGTTTCTCTAGCTCAACACAAGAAACCCTAATGGGAAATTGGGGCTGGAAGGTGACAGTGGTGAGAAGGAACAAGCAGAATGTGAGGGAGGAAATGGGAGAGTATAACACACAGACACAAAAGCCCAGCAAGCTGAGAACCTTGAAAGTGCGAACTCACACCCAGCCACCGCCAGAGGCTTCCTGCCTCCTGCCTGCTCCATCACCAGAGCAGGAGGTTAAATCATGTTCAGTTACTGCATAAAAGCAAGTGTCCTGAAGATTGTAATTTTTTTTATGATGCTATTTTTTTTACATTTTCAATGCAATTTTATTGAGATGTATTCACATACCATAAA
>PVKY010005979.1:0-16568 GCA_004027775.1 Bradypus variegatus
TATTTGCTTGCTGGGAGAGAGCTTCTCTCTGGCACCACGAGGCTTTGCAGCTCGGGCTATGGGAGGGGTCTCCCGTCTTGGATCCACAGGTTTTACTTACAGATTTTATGCTGTGGTCTCGGGCATTCCTCCCAATTCAGGTTGGTGTGTGATGAATGGACGGTCTCATTTGTCCCCCCGCAGTTATTCTGGATTATTTACTAGTTGTTTCTGTTTTTTTTTAGTTGTTCCAGGGGGACTACTCAGCTTCCACTCCTCTCTATGCCACCATCTTCCCTCCATCCCTCCATACTACATTTTAAACACCACATTTCCCCCCCTTCTCTTGATTGGGGATAATATTAACTGTGAGAAAAAGTAGGGAAATGAACAGGGTTTTTATACACTTTGTACAGGACAAGGTATATTCTTTGTTCATATAGTCATTCAAAAATTAAATATGTATCTTGAGATTGTGTATGTGTATGCAGAGGGTGTCAATTCTATATTTATATAACTAAGAAGAATCTGAATTTAAGGTCAACTTTCCATATCTATGGCTATGAAAAATGATTACGTATTTCTTATTTTAAGAGCAAAATTTTGAAAATATTTCCAAAAGTATGTGGCAGTTGTTGAATAGCTCCCTATTAAAAGTGAAATTTTGGCAGAGAATGCAAATTAGGAAGCCGATCACATTCATGGATAGGGGAACTAGTATTCGATGCCTGAAATTTGATGGTATCATCATACAGTAAAAAAATTTAAACTAACAGCTTGTACACTAACGCTGCTGAAGAAATAGCATTAATTAAGCAGCTTTTTTGCAGTATTTAAATTTCATTTTGGTGATAATTGTTAATTTAATAGTGATCTCATATCAATATAACATGTCAAAATGCTTCTAATGGTTACAGAGTTACCTGACGTAGCAGTATGTCCTCAGTGAAAGTTTTTCTGGTATATATGTAGCATACTGACGTATATTAAATATTTCCACTGAGATCTCATGTTTGTTCTTATTCTGTATTATTTAAATTGTAGAGTTTCAGTATGAAATCATCACTGTGTTGCACTGGCATTTATATCTGTACGCAGTGATACAGTTCACACACTGCTGTCACATTTGACCCTAACAACAATTCCAAGAGATGAGCAATGATGATATTAGTTTCATGTTACAAAGATGAGAACTAGAATTCAAAAAGGAAAAAGCATTAGTAACTATTCCTGTGGCAGGGCTGGGCCTGGAACTCTGAGTTTGATAAAAATGTTAAAAAAAATAGATATTAAAAACAGGGCTTAAAATAAATAATAAACACAATACAACTTTCTTAAAAAAAAAATCCTGAAGATAGATTACCAGGGGATGGGGAAATTAAGGCTTAAAATGTATAGGGTTCCTACTTGGAATGACAGAAATGTTTAGGTAATAGGTGGTGGTGTTGATAGCATAACATTATGATCTCAACTAACAGCACTGAAATATGTATCTGAATATGACTAAAGGGGGAAATGATCGCATATATGGTAGCAGAATAAAAGTTAAAAAGAAATCCATGGAAGTACACTACACAGTGAACCCTAAGTTATAACCATGGACTTTAAAGAAAAAAAAATTAAAACAACAACAATGAAACCAGTCCCGGATGCCTAGAGTAAGCCTGATGTAAGGTTAGAAAGCCCAGGCCCTTTGCCTCCTGTTTATTCCACTCTGGGGGAGCGGCGACTTGGCTTCTCCACGGTTCGCAGCCATGAGGGAGGCAGCTCCCCGTGAGACGGATGATTCGGGATTTGGGACAGCCTAAGGAGGGCCTTCCACACAAGCCTCCCCAAAATGACTCTGGAAGGGAAAGAGTCATACTTTTTTGTTTACTAATTCTTGGAGTTTTAAGACAGTTTATTAGTTGGAAGACTAAAGACATACTTTTTTTAATAATGCTAATTTAAATGACTGTGATTAGTCAGGAACCCATATCTCTAAGATTTGTCCTCATTGTGGCTATCAAACTGCTAGCAGTAATCTCGAAATTTTCTTCATTGCAATAAAGGCTAAACATTGAAGACAGAGGCATATACAGGTTCAAAAATATTAGTCCTTGGAAAGTTGCTTCATAAAAATATATTAATATAGCTTATATTAGCATGGTTTTCTTCAATTTTCCAAGGCAAATAATTCTCTTTAATGAAAAATAAGCAATATTTATCCTATTTTTTCTTGTAAGTTTTATTTTCCTTTCTGAATCGAAACATTAATGCTTAAAGGGTTCTTAAAGGAAAGAAAAATTACAGTAGTGGACAAAATGAAATGTTAAATTCTTGAACTAACAGGTTGATTCAAATAACGAGGTCACTATTATGGCAATAAAATATATTATGGAAAGAGTATTCTTTTACCAATATGGGATCTAATCAGAATTGTGTTCAAATAATGAAGATATATTCAGTCTTTTGGGTCACTACTGCATAAGCACATATATTAGAAAAGGTAATTTATATGGCTGAGAGTTAATACAATATAATATTCTAAAGATATTGTAATATATTCTTCTAAGTTGTGCTAAGAAGTTGAAATGAATGAATGTAACTTTAAAGGTAAGCAATTCAACTCTAGCAAATTCAGTATCAAACCTAGTATTTTTTTAGTAGGCTTGAAAAATGTGATTCAGTTATATGATATTTTGTTTACTACAAATGCAGGGCCTACTCATCCCCATTTTTTGGTCCTTGGAAACCATCCAACAGAGTAGATCACACTTGCTTAAATGAGGTATTTTTAATTGATGGTGGCATTTTTGAGCAAGAATTTAGCATCAAATAAGTCACAGAAATACTAAGGGATTTTCCTGATCATCTAATTTGTTAAGTTTTGAGTACAAAAGCACAGAGTTGGTTTCAATATTCATTTGTCGGATGTTGAATGAGTAACACAAAGCTTGAGTTGCAATAAATCGAAATTAGGTTTTAAGACCTATTAAAATGGCATAAAGGCACCTATATACTGAATCTAAATGTACTCTAAAATAGCGATTATAAAATGTGGATTAAATATTGGTCATAAAAATCAATATTTTATGTATTTAAACAGAATTTCCTTGTCTTATTAAATTTTAGAATAGTTGTTGGGGGGTATGATTCGGATGGTCCAGCTGCCTCTGAAAAGGGATGTGAGGCTTTCTCCTTCTCTTGGCCGTTTTACCTGCTATGAGCAGAAGCATCAAATACATGGCCCAGATCTCAGAGCTCTGCCAAGGTGGCATATACTCACCTACGGTTGGCTGGGTGGTGGTGGTGATGATGAGATACACAAAGAGAAGATTAGTTCTGTTATTTCTCATTATGTAAATTTGGACAAACCACTTAAACTTTTTGAAGACAACTTTATATTCTACAAAATGAAAACAATATATGACTTGCCTACCTTGCTGCATGATGGGACCACAAACTGTGAAATATAAAGCTGCAGAATTGATTCACAAATAGTATAGTGGGCCTGTGACTTTTTAGGGAAGTAGATCATGAAATCACAAAATCAGTTAGTAAAAACAATTCGAGTTTCTTTTCATACTCTTTCTCTTTGATCCACATAGCATAACTGGTTGGTTTGGTTTCTGAAAAGCATCATATTCTTGGTTCAAAGAAAAGCTACTATGAGCAGTCACAGGAAAAATAAATGATGATAAAGTGTAAAAAAATTTTTTAGACAACTTTACATCTGGGAAGTAAGCCTTTTAGGAATAACAATAGGCAGGTTTGATGACTTTCTTTGCAAAAAAAATCTAATTCATCAAGTTTTTGAAAAAAATGACAAGACCTTTCAGTGATAAAAGTTTCTTTTTTATTTTACATAATTTGGAACCACTAGAGACAGATTTAATTTGTCATTTTAGAAAGAAAATTCAATGTCTGATTGTTAGATGCTACAATATTTTTATCCATCTACCTGCAGGGTGACGAAGAGAGGGAACGTGGCGGTGCTCAGGAAGACAGGGACAAGTACCTCTTCGCTGAGCGGCGGCCCACTGACGACTGCCCACTGGAGTGTTAGTCTATGAGTTGGAACTATGTCCCTGATGGAAGCAACGGGACTCAGGTGACAAAATCAGAGCTTTCAAAGTCTCTAACGATTGTGGTGAAATGAATGCAAGAGTTCGTAAAAATTAACTCTGTCATCTGAAAATGCTAATTACAGATTAGCTCGATAATTATTCCATAACCACCTATAATAATTATTGAATTTTCTTCGTTATTTCGAAGGAGAAAAGTTAATTTCATAGCAAGTAAAGATTCAACGGTAATGCTTTCAGCAAGGGACTATAACATTTTTTGGTTTTTTATAAACTGGGGTATTTTAATAATGATTTTAAGGTTAGATTGCCCTTGATAGGAAGCTGTGGTGAAAATTTTCCAAACCTTTAAAGATACTCGATAGTGAAAAATTACCAAATTACAGCATCCCAATAAACTCCTTATACTTGTAATACACGTTACTGCCCTCTAGAGCCCTCCTCCTAACAGTGGGGGCCTCTTGCTGAACCTGTGGCCCTGTGAAGACAAAATAGTCACCCTTCTGTCCGATGGGTTTTGGGAGGAAGCCAGTCATAAATGCTCCAAACAATTTTCCCACCCTGAGCCAACAGAAAGAGTGGAAAATGGGAAAATGTGCTATTTCGGAGTTCAGTTTCAAAGCCACTAAATCCTAAAAGTCTCATAGCAGCATTTGGATAAGAGATTCGATTTTATGTGGCATGTATTTTAGAACCTTTATAGCATAGCTTTATAGTTTTTATAGCTTAAGGCAAAGTGAAATTGTAGCTGGAGAACAATCCACCTTTGAAAGGCAACCACTCTGCTGCCAGGTCTGTGCAGAGCCCAGGGCCCAGCTTCAGGCCTGCTCACGCCCACCACCCCGGCTCTGGGGGCAGGCTCCAGCCCCATGTTCTTCAGGAAGCCCTTCTGGACTCTTCCAGACTCACTGTCATCTTCTCCTTTGAAGAACTTTAGTACATTTAGCCTGCATCTCTATATACCTTATATTATTCTTAAATAGTTTGCCACTAAGCTATTTAGCCTAGTTTGATGCCAGAAAAAGACAGTAAGTTTCCTGGAAGACTAAACGTTACCCTACACTTACCCTGACATCCCGCATGTCTCGAGTACAGTCACAGCGTGCAGTGGGCACTCAGGAGGGCCTCTCTGCTCACCATTCATGGACGGCACTTGCATGCTGCACAGAGCTACATGGAGCATGCTGCCCGTGGCTCTGGCCTCCCCCTGCTCTGCAGCACCCACTGCTGGGAGGTACCTTTTGTTTGGTTCCAGGCCTGGTTTGGCCTGACTCTGTGCCCTACACTGTGCTGGGGGCTGAGACACACAGCAGACAGGGGGAGGGATTCAGATTTGAAGACACCTACTGCCTCCCCAGCCAACGGGTGTAACTGATGCAGGGAAGGCCCCAGGCTGAGCAGCAGCACTTGCAAAGAGGAAGCCCACTGCCTCTGCCCCTTAGGCTGGAGGGAGGGGGCTCATGGGAGGCCTCGCTGCCCTGCTCTCACCAGAGGCCAATTGCAAGACCAAGACCAACCACTGAGCACGAGATCCAAGGCCCACAGTCAGCACCACTCTCTCCGCAGTTCCAGAACTGGAGGAGGGCTCCCTGTCTCCATGGAAAGCGTTTCCTTTGCTTCTCTTTTTAACCAACTTCTCATTCCATACAGTATCCCCAGGGGGCATGAAGACTTTAACAGCCCATTTGTCCTCTGAGAACTTCACACTGCACAATTTGATTTAACAAAAATGGAAAAAGTGTTGTATGGCACAAGATGCCACAAGCACGGCCAATAAAGAATTGATAGATGTTGAGTAAATATTTGGAAGTCATACTATAGCTGAATGGTTAGCAGCTATAATATACAAACTTGCAAATTTCCATGGAAGTACAAAATACTAAACAGGAAAACATGGAAAGAATATAAATAGAAATTTTACATAAAAGCAAATCCAAATGACCAATAAATATTAAAAATATTCAAATTCCGTAATGGTCAGAAATTGCCAACAAAAAAAATAACTAGATATTACTTTACTCCTGTTAGATTGACAACAATTTAAAAAGAACACTAATGCAATTGGGGAACATAGGGAAAATGGTCCCCTCAAGTGACAAAGCACTTTAGGTGGCAACAAGCAGGTCCCTCCATGTAGCCTCAAGCATCTATGTTACCTGCCAGGACCCTGGAGACATTTAGGTTTTCTACTCAAATTCTATACTTTCCACTCAACTACATATTTACACAATTCACCTTCTGCTCTTATTCTTTATTCATACCTCTTTAGGTATAAATGCAGGAAGGGGTTTAAAATGAACAATCTCTTATTAAAAGTAGGCTGGAGATAGTCTACTTACAAGTTGCTGTGAAACCTAAGTCAAAGAAACACACATGGAAACTGAAGCTGCTTGCATAATAATTTCCTTGTGAAGATGTTTCAAACATCTGATCGAGGTTTGGTGCCAGTAGTTTAAAATCTATAGGCACAGCATATCCTTCTTGTTTGTTTATTTTAAACTCTACCCTACCACTTAATTGCTGAAATAAGAGGAAGACATTTCTGACACTGATGGAGATAGATCCAAGTCACTTTACTTTAGCTCACAAATGTTTTTTTTTGTTGGCTTTGAAACGTGTAAATAGTCATATAAACAGCTACTGTGGACGCTATCCGGACCAGCCTCAAAGCCATCGAATGCTCAGAAAGCAGGCATGTTAAATCACACACACAAAAACACAGGCTTTAAACAAAAACACGAATAGTCCTGATGGTCAAACACTAAGCCATAGGGTAGCGCAGTCCTTGTCTGTTTTCTGCCATCCAGCCTGGACGGCCCCTCGGAGACACAGGAGCCTATATGCTAGCATTTAAGCCTTTCTGGAATAGTTCAAAGGGCCTGAACTTGTCAGTGAAGATGTTTTCTTCATCGATCAGGGGAAAATTCCCAATTTAGTTAATCCCCAAATTTTAAATAATCGGATGCTCCATATCAGAAAGCTACATGACACGCATGTGACAGGATGCAGGTGTGGATGTCTGTCATAATCAGGCCGCTTAGGTTCAGTGTGAAAGCACAAAGCACTGACGGAGGACCAGTGAGCCCGGCAAGAGATGATGCTCGGAGTTACTGGCAGAACATGGCAAGACAGAATGTCAGATTTCATACTCGGCAGACATCTACAACAACTGATGCCTTGTAGTCAAAGGCTGTTAAATTACCTGTGAAGGGTTCCTGGCAGCCCTGAATGTTTTTCTCATTGTTTATTTAGTTCCAAAAGCGCTTGGTCTTTGTGCTGATTGCCCGACCTGACAGCACAGGAAATCTGGACTTCGTAAACAGGGCGCTGCTCTATTGAATTACAGGCCGCACGTGTGTCATCACCCTGCAGGGGCTGAGGCTGGGTGAAGAGCCCTTGCCAGGCAGAACAAAGGCGCTTAACAGAAGAAAATACCACCCCAACAGATAACAAAATGAAAATAGACGGACCTGGAAGAGATGCATAGGGACATTTCTATCTCATCCCTTTGGGCAAAAAGATCTTAATGTGAAAAAAGACTACAATATTTTCCTGATGAATAAACAGCTATCACAGGACTCAAGTTTTCAAAATGTGGTTATTACTGACTACAAGACAGCCACCTGACATTCTGGGTCAGCCAATCCGGAATGAGAGTGTGAGAAACTCTATTTCCATAAAAACTGGCCCTGAACATACAAAATTCAGTAGCACCTACCTTTGTAAAAAACAGCATAAACTGAAATTACCAGTACCAGATTCTAGCTTTATGTAGGAAATATTTTCAATGCAATTGTTAATCAAAACACATAAATAAAAAGAAAGCTTCTAAGTTAGCTGAATGGTAGCTGAGGAATTGGCACAAGGGGAAAACCTCTCTCTCACCGCTGCTCCAGTTCATCCTCTGTGTTTGTGGACTTTGAATATTATAATGTACGGAAGAAAGGAAACCTTATCAAGAGTTCAAAATGCATAAAACCATTTCTTGTATGAAGATTACCTATTAAAACAGATACCATATGTTATCACATTATCATGCCCCAAAGACCTCCTGTTGCAGGTTGAAATTATAAAAATAAGGTTTCATTAGTACACTCATCGATGTTGATCATTTTAGGCTCCTATTTTGAACACTGAAATTTAATCTACAGAGCAATGGTGGTATCTATAAGCTATTTTTATCCTAGACCTATTATTGAAAGTGTGAATTATAATTTAATAAAATTGTAAAAGTAAACAAAAAGTACTATCAACAAATGTTTCTTTCTTACCTGCTATTTTTTATTCCAAAAGCCCAAAGTACAATTCTATTAAACAATGTATGTTTTTCCAAATGATCTTCAATCATTGGTAAATACAATTATAACTGAAAAATTCTTTTCAAAGCTCCTTGGCTACAAGATGCATCTTCCACAAGACAGCATATGCTTAGATAACACTCTGTCAAGCAATTCAGATACACATATTATGGAATATTTAAATGCCTAAGCACAACATATGGGTTACCATACAGCTCTCACAGTACAAAGAGGACTGCACTAGCTAGTGCTGTGCTCACCCAGGTTCACGTGGATAATATATGGCCACAATCTTGCTTCAATTAAAAGCATATTTCAGCAGAAGCCCAGGATGTCGGCTCTATGCATTTTAATAACACCAGCTTACAACTCTGCTTATGCTAAATGTACATTACTCAAATGGATTCAGAATTATGCTTTACATAAATAAAGACTGAGCATATGAAGACAAAATCCTTCATAACCTAAATATGTATTAATGGCACAGTCCCAGAATCTGCTGGCACTTCCACACAATGTACATAAAAACCAGTAAATTGATATTATCTAAGATTTTACTAATATTTTCATTTCAAACTCTTCCTCATTCTTGTCCTCTTGAAAACAAAGCAAATTAGAGGCTGCATAGACTTTTGGAGAGCCACAATTTTCACTCCTGTGCCAAACGTACAGTATGACTTTGGGAGTTACTAAGGCAAAATGATTTACCCTAGACTTAAAGTGAGAAAGTCAGAATGCACAACTTATATTGCCAAAGAGCTGCACTGTCCCACAGCCTCCTGCCATGCCCATGTCCGACTTCCCGGTAGGGCATTTAAAAAGCTTTGGCATGAAAGAAACAATCGACTTATTGCTGGTAACTGTCACTATGAAAGTTGCAGTGACTGTAACTGAAAGGCACAAATAAAGCTTCTGCAAATTCTAACATCTCAAAGTAAGACAGTTACATATTTAGCACGATTAACATAATCAGGTAAAGTTGCCTAGGGTAATTCAATTCTTGGAAAGAAAATGTGTGATGTCATTAAAACCATCTTCAAATGAACAGCAAACTATGACAATGCCATTATTTTGAAGATCTCTCCTGTTTTCTTTTCCTTTAACTCTATTATTATGATTTATACGTGTGTTAAGTTTGTCAAAGCTAGAAGGGTTGAAACCCTGATGTTTATTACAAGAATTGATTAAAGAACTGTATGGCAAGTATTTAAGGGACAGGAAATCATAGGTGGCTGAATAATTATAAAGTAAGCCATTTTATACAACAGGACTAAGCCAAAGCATATACTTCAAGGATACACATGATTTGAGGGTGTGGGGATATAATCCCTGTGGTACATCTGTAGAGTTATTTAGAGTTTACAAAATCCTTTCATACTAGCTTTTAGAATAAATATCTGAATACTTATATACAGAATAAGTTAACTCAATGCCATACTTGTTTCAATCATTTCTGTAGTCTTTACAATAAGAGCAATATCTAGCAAACATCATGAAACTGGAGATGGTAAGAAAGAATATCCATTGAGCAAAGTCTCAAGTAGGCCCAGAGCAGAGCCAGGGGTCTGTCACAAGCATCCCCAGGAACTTGCTTTTAGGAGACGGTGGCAGGCCTGGTGTCGTGGTTCAACATGACAGACAGTCATCAAAGAGCTTCCGGAACATGCTGTGGGTTACTCCAAGGCAGCCCGAGTTTATATGTCACTTGGTGGTATCTGTGAGGCTCCAGGAGACCGTCTTTGGGTCTCAGCTCTAGCATTCTCAGCCTCTGCAAATACTCTAACTGATGGTGTTTCCTTCTGCATTTTAATTTGATTCTGTTTTCTCAAGAGAAAGATCTTGACTTTTAAATGTTATTTGTTCAACTGTGTGGGTGAGCAAAATATATTTGTGGCTGCCTTTAAGGAGCACACAGGATATGCATTTTATTTTATTCACTGATTTCTGTCCAGGTTCCACTTTACTTTCTCACATGGCTTATCCTTATTTTTCTTACTTATTTTAAATCACTTAATTTTGTTGCATTTGCAACATTATTAAGGTGCTCCTGAAGAAATGATTTCGTTCTTACAGTTTCTGGCAACTTCTCAAGATTTTGGGAAGAAAACCCCACAAAACTTTCATTCTTAAGAAATGGACTTAGAGATTTTAGATGTTTCCAATGAGGTGTTAAGGTATTTAAATGGATTAAGTCTAAGGAAATTTCAATGACTAAACTGCTCACTTCACTGCTGGCTGGTCGGGCAGCCGACACTGGCGAGATACGGGTGGACGAGGATCTTGCAGTCGTGGCGGTGGGATGAGTGGAAAAGGCACCTGAAGAGGTAACTGTGCATCGACAGAGAATTTCTAGAAGGAATGCATTCACAGTACTGGGGGACACAGGGGAAGTGGAGCTTCCTACAGAGCCAGGGTGGGCTGGTAGGAGAGGAAGATGGGAGAGAAGGCCGAGGAAACAGACCCGGTGTGGTGTGCTGACTGGGTAAGCCCAGGAGATTCAGGGCCCAAGAAGGGGAGAGTAAAAGGTGAGGTTGGAAACTCGCACCCGAGACGATGGAGGATCTTGCCTGTTCTGCTGAGGTTCTCACTTCCGTGGGGATGAGGCACTGTAGTTTGTTAACTAGGGGATGGCATTAACAGAGTTATGCTGTGGAATGAGGATTCCTGTGGAAGTGTGGAGAAGAGAGGGAATGAAGAGAAAGTAAAGGCAGGTAGAGCAGTTAAAAGGCTTTTCAACAGAAGATTAAACAAACCAACATACAAGATCAAGAGATGACCTCTTTCAGGAAGTGAGAGTAGATATTCCTTCCCTTATTCCTCCCACCAACTGAACTAGAAACCCTGGATATTGCACAAAAAGAGCACAAGAAGACCCTTTGCCTCATGTCACTGAATTGGATATTGGAGAAGCCAGCAGCTCAGAAATGCCAGTGGGTGTGGGCAAAAACACTCCAAGAACAGAAAGGGGCAGCCTAGCAAGACAGAAAAGTCAGACAAATAACTGCTCTGCTCAGCCAAATGTGACACAGAAAGCTGCGTTCCATCCCTGCCAGCAGCCCCTCCAGCCTGGAAGTAACCAAATGGAGATCATGGATTTCCAACCCCACCCGGAAGTGATCGAAGATATGCAGAAGAAACAAACGGGAATTTTAGAACCAAAAGTTGCAATAACTGAAACAGAAACTAGATGGATAGGCTCAATGACAGAATGCAGAGGACAGAACATGAAGAAAGAAATAATCTAATCTAACCACAGAGCAAAAAAGCCTGAAATAAAGTGAAGAGAACGTGAGAGAAATGTAGGACAGAATAAAAAAGGTAACAATCGTCATCAAAGTCTCAGAAGGAGAGGAAGAGGAGTGTGGGGAGAAGTATTTGAGGAAAAATGGATGAAAATCCACCACATTTGGCAAAAAATCGTAAACTTGAGGTACAAAAGCTGAGCAAATGCAACCCCCAAACAAGATGAACCTAATGAAAATAAGACAGGTACAGAAAAAATCTGAAAACTAAAGACAAACTATCTTGAAAGCAGTGAAAGAAAAACAGCATTTAAGGGAAAAATAATTAGAATGACAGCAGCTTTCAAATAGGAACAGAAAGGGGCGTAACTAGGAACAGAAAGGGGCGTTAACTAGGAACAGAAAGGGGCTCTCAAGAGCTGAAAGAAATGGACCGTCTAGTCAGAATTCTACATTCTGTGAAAATATCCACCAGCATGAAGAGGAAACCAAGACATTCTAAGATGAAGGAAAACTAGGAGAATTTGTCTTAAGGTGATCTACCCTAAAAAATAGCTAAAGGAAGCTGTTTAAACAGAAAGGAAACTATAAAAGAGGAAATCTTGGTAACTCAAGAATGAATAAGAATACAGAAAAAGCAAAAATATGGGTAGATACAGTTGACTTTCCTTCTCAGCTCTCAGGTTCTCTAAATTAAGTGTGGCAGTTGAAGGAAAAGTTATAACACTGCCTAAAGTGGTTCTCAACATATGCAGAGGTAATACTTAAGTATATACAAATGAGATGGTAAAGAGAGGTAAAGTTTCTGCATTTGATTTGAAATGTTGACACCAACAGAATTAAGTTACAAAAGCTATGCAAAGTGATATCCTCAAAAACACTGTAGAAAGGGGAATGGGGGAGTTACTACTTAATAGGGATGGAGTTACTGTTTGGGGCGATGAACAAGTTTTGATAGTGGATGGTAGTAATGGTAGTAAAAAATATTGAGAATGCAAACAATACCAGTAAATTGTACACTTAAAAATGGCTAAAATGGGAGATTTTATGTTATACATATATATGTATTTATACGCATATCCATGTATTTATAAAATCACAATAAAATTTTTAGTCTTCCCAAAATTGTATGATAATCTGCCCACCAAGAAGCTGAGGGCAAACCCAAAGAAATCCATACCAAGTTGCATCAAAACTAAACTTCTGAAAATTAAAGACAAAGAAAAAGCCCTGGAGTCAGCCAGAGAGGAAGGGTGCATGGCCTGCGTGGGAACAGCAGTTCAAATGCAGGTGGCTCTCATCGGGAACCACGAAGGCCAGTCGAAAGAGGCACGGTGTTTTCCCACTGCTATAAGCAGAGACAACCGTGAGTTCTATATGTGGCTGAACTGTCCTTTAGAAATGAAAGGAAATAAGAATATTCTTATGTAAAGGAAAACTAAAACAATTTATTGCTAGCAGAACTACTTGGAAATAGTGGCTGAAGGCAGTTCTTCAAACAGAAAGAAAACAATAAAAGCAAGAATCATGGATCATCAAGGAGGAAGGAACAGAGAGAGCAGAAATATGGATGTATATAATAGCAAGTCCTCCTTGTGAGTTTTACAAATCATATTTGATGACTGAAACAAAAATTATATTTTTGTTTGGTGACAATTTTAAAAGTTGGGAAGGTCAAGGTGCCTAAATGGAAGTGGGGTTTCCACACTTCACTTGGAAGTGGTAAGATGTTGATTCCAGTATACTGTAGCATACATATGTATATTATAGGACACATAGCAATTACTATAAAATCCACACAAAGAGAAGCACTCAGAAACAACAATCCCACTCTTCATAGCCAGCGGATGCATCTAAATCACACTGCTGCCTGACTGGATACGGATGCCTGAGACTTGCTCTGTAAACCACTGTTTCCATCCCCATATAAAATAAGGGAAGTTGGTTTTAAGTATAAACCAAAAAAAAAAAAAAAGAAATAAAATAAAAGGCAAAGAAAAATAAAGAAGAGAGACCCTTATTGAACAAGTGCAGAAATAGAACACCTGGGAAAACAATAATATTTGTGGCAAGAGATTGTTGGGGCTGGAATTCAGAGAAAGGTCTGCCGGACAGTGGAAAGAATTTGGATTCAGGACACTTGGGTTTAAGTGCTACTATGGTAGGCAACCTGGAAGCAAAACCCTACAGAACTTGCGTCTCATCTCCCTTAGCAATACAATGAAAGGTTAAACTATGGAATTCTAAGATGGCTTTCACTTCTGAAACGCCTCTGACTCCGCACTCGCTGAACTGCTGGTGGGACTGCTGGACAGACAGGCAGCCCCCGGGACAGATGGCCTTCCCCGAGACCACAGGAGGTGGCCACTCCACACCCTCTCTGGAAACAGAGGGGAGGGAATAAAACAGGATAGTGACCATTGAAGAGGCAAGACAGAAGGAAAAAGAACTGTATTTCTGCAATATAATCCACTGTCAGAGACAAAAGGGAATCCTCACACGCTAAAACCACAACCAATTTAACCACAACCATTTCAACAGGGAGGCACAATAGTGAGGCTAACACGGCTACTGAGGACAACCTAAATAGAGTATTTAGAATTTTTTATGACCTTCACTCACCTTTCAAAATGCAAGGGATTTTTAAGGGATATTTATACTTCATTACAGATCATACCTCTTTTTTTTTTTTTAATTTGGCTACTCCATGGCAGTATATATCTAGACCCCAAATGAAGAGGCTTTCTCTAAAGCTATGGGAATCATATAGACATGCTATTGAAATGCAGATTTCTGCACCCTCCACAAAGCCACTCTGGTTCCACAGATAGGAAGTGAATTTTAACCGACACCTTCCCACGGGGACTCTGATATCAGCAGTCTGTGGACCACAGTTAGAGAAACACTGCACATAAATAAGAATCCTATGGATCAAAAATAGAAAATATTAATATTCAGCATTTGTTTTTAGAATGCAAACTAAATGTCTGTAATGAAAACAATAAACAAGAGTTTTTTAAACCAGGAAACTAAGAAGACAGAAATAAACAAGAGCAAAGTCATTTGTAAGTTTAGTTTAGTTTATAAGTAACCGGTTCAGAAGAATTAGAAAACAGAAGGTAGTTTGTTGAATTAAACATGCAAGATGATGCATTTCTAAAATTTTCTTACTTGACAGAGAAAGAAGGATTGCTTTTGATTCTAGAATATATAAAACAAATTCCAAGGTTGTAAAGGAAAAATATTTTTGATGTGCAGAGACACAGTGCTAGGCCTTCCCTGCCACTCGGATCGAGGGGCACGGTGAGAACGGCTGCCCTGCTCAGAGCGGCCACTGGACCTGCACAGATGCTCGGGGGTCCTTCACAACTGCATCATCACTCCCCCATCTTTGTCACATCTTTGTTTGTTTTCTCGGCATTTGTACTGCAAACCTTCCCAAATCCTGGTAGGGGACATGCTGATGTAACAAATATGAAGCACAGCCAGGTGGAGAGAGGTCTGTGGTGCCCTCGTCTCTCCGTCTAACCCTACGGCGTGCTCCCCACGACCATCACTCCAGCCCCTGCCGCCCCAGTACCGCCTGCCCCTGCAGCCTTCTGGGACCAGGGCTCAGCGTACACCGCCACAGTGTGGTACGTTCAAGTCCGTTACATGATTACTCTGCCTCATACTCCCGTCCAACCTCACACTCAGTGCCTGTCCCAGTGGGGGTCACACAGCTGGGGTGGCCAATAGAGGCTTAAGGCACTGGTGAGGTGGACCATTGCTGGAAAAGCAGTTCTTGTCCCCCAGGAGGGTCCCATAAATGCTTCTGGTTCACTGAGATGAGCAGGCAGCCGTGTGTTTGGCCTTTGACTATGGCTGCAGCTTCTGAGGAGCAATCCAATTTCAACTCGGTAATGGATGTTTTGTTTATATGTATACAGGCAGAGAATTTTTCATGAAAAGATGGAAGGATTTTTGCAATATTTTTTACATATTAAATTCTCTGGGGTAAGATCTGCAAAATGTGGCAAAATATAATACACTAAAACCATTAAACCATTAAAATTAATTTTCCTTGCCAGAAATTTAAATATTAAATAACATAAACATTTCTTTAGAATGATGTTAGTAGTTTCAAAATTGAAGGTAAAAACTAATAAAATGTAAAATAGTTTTCTGTCAACATTTCATCTTAAATTTTAAGACTGATATATAAATGAGAGATTGTGCTATAAAAGTTGGGTGTACTAACAATGCAGAAAACTGAGTACAATTAAATGTTTTCCCAACATGTAAGAAATCTATTTTTTTTTTTAATCTGAGCAGCTCTTGGCAATTATATCAAGGGTTGAACAGGAATGATAACAAGGACAGAAGAATTACTACTCTGATAAATGGTTTGAAAATGTTGCTACTCATTAACCAAGCAGGTCCAAAGGACCCTACCAAATGGGCCCCGCTGTCAGGGTGCACTTAAATCAACCAAGCAGTCATTTTTGAGGGTATATATTGACTACCATATAGGGCAATGCTGCACTGGCTTTAATTTTAGGCCATATTCCCAGAGACTCCACGGACTCCAGGTCACTGCAGGGCCACAGCGCATGCGTGAAATGAAGACCGTGTTTACTGCTGGAGGGGGATCACCATTTTGTACGAAAGCATGATGAGTGGTTGCAGTTCAGGCAAATAATGTGATCAATAATCCCTCATTTATATATCAGTGGTCAATAATATTTCTAGCCAGGAACATAAGATACTACTAGTACTCATCCATTAATTTATTATTTAATTCAACATACCACCCAACTAACTACAAGGCCTTCCGAGAGTCTACAGTCTGGCAGGAGAGAAGAACAGCTCAATGGGCAATTTCCCCACAGGAGGTAAGTGCCACAGAAGGAGCGACAGGGCTGGTGAGCTGAGAAGAGCAAACCGAGCCTTGGGGTATCAGACAGCTTGGCTTCCCAGAGGTAGTAGGCATAGGGTATAGT
>PVKY010005980.1:0-16561 GCA_004027775.1 Bradypus variegatus
CTTAAGGGTGATGGATTGGGGTTATTGGGGGAGAGGGGTCGGGGTATTATGGAGTTGCATGTATGGGATCTGTACTGTTTTAGCAACCATTCCTGTACAATTGAACTTATTTCAAAATAAAATTTATTAATAAAAAAAAAAAACTTCCCCAAAATAAAAAGCCCAGGACCAGATCACTTCACAGGTGAATTCTATTAATCATTCCAAGAAGCATTAATAGCAATCCTGCTCAAATTCTTCCAAAAAATTGAAGAGGAGGGAACTCTACCTAATTCATTCTATGAAGCCACCATCACCCTATATCAAAGCCAGATAAAGACACTATAAGAAAGGAAAATTACAGACCAATTTCTGTAATGAATATAGATCAAAAATCCTCAAAAAATACTTGCAAATCCAACAGCACATCAAAAGAATTATACACCATGATCAGTGGTTTGTATCCTAGGTAAGCAAGGGTGGTTCAACACAAGAAAATCAATTAATGTAATACACCACATTAACAGAACAAAGGGGGAAAAAATACATCATCTCAATTGATGCAGAAAAGGTATTTGACAAAATCCAGCATCCTTTTTTGATTAAAAAACACTTAGAAAAATACAGATAGAAGGAAACATCTTCAACCTGATAAACGGCACATATGAAAACCCATGACTAGCACCATACTCAATGGCAACAGACTGAAAGCTTCCCTTCTGAGATGAGAAACAAGACAAGGATATCCACTGTCACCACTGCTATTTGACATTGTGGTAGAAGTTCTAGCTAGAGCAATTAGGCAAGAAAAAGAAATAAAAGGCAACCAGATTAGAAAAACAGTAAAACTTTCACTAATTGCCCTTTCTATAAATACAAAGTCCTGAAAAATCTACCACAAAGTTACTAAAGCTAATAAATGAATTCAGCAAAGTGGCAGGGTACGAGGTCAACAAACAAAAATCAGCAGTATTTCTATACACTAGTAAAGGGCAATCAAAAAAAAAATTCACTTACAATAGCAACTGAAGAATCAATTATCTAGGAATAAATTTAACCAAAGATGTAAAGAAGTTGTACACAAAAAAATACAAAACACTGCTAAAAGAAATCTAAGAAGACCTAAATAAATGGAAAGACATTCTGTGCTCATGGTTTGGAAGATGAATTATCTTAAGACATCAATTCTACTCAAATTCATTTACAGATTCAACACAATCAAATTTCCAACAGCCTACTTTGCAGAAATGGAAAAGTCAATTATCAAATTTATTTGGAAGAGTAAGGGTCACAAAATAGGCAAAAACATCTTGAAAAAGAAGACTGAAGTTGAAGGACTCACACTTCCTGACTTTAAAGCATATTACAGTCCTACAGTGGTCAAAACAGCATGTTACTGGCACAAGGACAAACATGTAGACCCATGGAATAGAATTGAGAGTTCAGAACTCGATCCTTACATCGATGGTCAATTGATTTTTGACAAGGCTCCCAAGTCCAGTCAACTGGGACGCAACAGTCTCTTCAACAAGGTGCTGGGAGGACTGGATATCCATATCCAAAAGAATGAAACAGCACCCCTATCTCACTCCTTATACAAAAACTAACTCAAAATGGAGCCAGGGCCATAATACTCCTAGAAGAAAATGTAAGGAAGCATCATCAAGATCTTGCGATATGTGGTGGTTTCTTAAGACTTTATACCCATGTACGAGCAGCAAAAGCAAACAAAAAAAAATAGATAAATGGGATCGCCTCAAAACTGAATACTTCTGGGCATCAAAGGACTTTGTCAAGAAGGTAAAAAGGCAATCTATTCAATGGGAGAAAATATTCGAAAACCACATATCCAATAAGGGTTTATTACCCAGAATATATAAAGAAATCCTACAACTCAACAATAGAAAGACAAACTCCTCAATTGAAAAATGGGCAAAAGACTTGAATAGACATTTTTGCAAAGAGGAAATAAAATGGCTTAAAAGCACATAAAAAATGTTCAACATCACTAGCTACTAGGGAAATGCAAATCAAAACCACAATGAGGTATCACTTCACACCTACCAGGATAGCCATTATTTTAAAAATAGAAAACAACTAGTGTTTGAGAAGATGTGGAGAAATAAGAACACTTATTCACTGCTCATGGGAATGAAGCCACTTTGGAAGACAGTTTAGCAGTTCCTCAGGAAGCTAAGTATAGAACTGCCATATGATCCGGCAATCCTGCTACTAGTTATATACTCAGAAGAACTGAAAACAGGGTCACAAGCAGACATTTGCACACCAGTGTTCACAGTGGCATTATTTACAACTACCCAAAGATAGAAACAACCCAAGTGTTCATCAACCGATGAATGCGTAAACACAATGTCGTAAATACATATAACAGAATATTATTCAATTTTAAGTAGAAATGAAGTCCTGATGCATACGACAACATGAATGAACAATGAGGACATTATGTTGTGCGAAACAAGTCAAATACAAAAGGACAAGTATTGTATGATCTCACTGATATGAACTAATTATAACGAGCAAACTCATGGAATTAATATCCAGAACATAGGTTGCCAGGAGTTAGAATGAAGGTAGAGAATAGGGAACTTATGCTTAATTCATACAAAATGTGTAATAAGATTGACTGTGTTTGGAAATGGATAGAGGTAATGGTAGAACATTTTCTTGAGTGTAATTAACAGTGAAGAATTGTGCATGTGATGGTAGTTGAAAGGGGAAGTTTAGGGTTGTGTATGTCACTAGAAGGAAACTAGAGGGTGAAATATGGGACTGTATAATATAGTGAACCCTGTTGTGGATTATGAATGTCGTTAACAGTACAAATAAAAGAATATTCTTCCACAGACTAGAACAAATGTACATCACTTTTACAAGGTGTTAAAAATAGGGTGGTATATGGGGAAAAATACACCTAATGCAAACTATGGACTGTAGTTAACAGAAATATATTAATATTCTTTCATTAACTGTAACAAAAGCACCACACCAATGTTAAGTGTCAACAAAAGGGGGTGTAAAGGGTAAGGGTTTTTTCTCTTTGGAGCAATGAAAATGTTCTAAAATGAACTGAGGTGATGAATGCATAACTTTGTGACTATACTGAGAGCTACTGAATGTACACTTTGGAATGACTGTGCTTTAAAAAAATAAAAAGAAAAATATATTGAGGGGAACTTCAAGTAATTGAGTATGCAAGTACGTTAATAAGCAGTAGACCTGGATTTAAATTCCAGCTCTACCACTTCCATAAGCACAGCTTCCATGTTTGGAGAGAGTGTGAGTGTGTGAGAGGGGTGGAGAAAAGGGGGCAAGGAGACTTGTACAACAAACAAGGAGCTGGGAAAGGAAGCCATATTTCAGAGACTCTAAGCCTGTCTTTTAGGCCAGTGGCTCTGAAAGGTAAGAATCAAACAGAACAGGATCAGGCCAGGAGGGCCTTTTGACCCGGTCCTCAAATTCAGGAAGAATCCCAAATTTTATTCATGAGGTTATTCATCCATTCCTTAGAGACATAACAGGACGGAAAAGGACAAATTAAAACTTGTCCCATTACAGGGACATACTGCCTAGAAGGCACTATGAGTTTTATTTTTCCTGAGTTTGTGACCGTATCGTCAATACCAAAATTACCCCGCATTATACTTTGGGTGCTACATGTTAAATTGTTATATGCAAACATTTTTAAAAATGTGACACATTTTTATAATATTTTAATAATATGGAAAACCTTTTTTTAAAACAGTGGCTCGGGTTTCTCTCCATGTATTTTGGGCAGGGGGAGAGTAAGGAGAAGCCTTGTCAAAAATGCAGATTCCTTGGCACTTATTCAATAGGTCTGGGTAAAGCTTGTGAATATATATTTTTAACAGCAATTCTAAGGGTTTTTTGATACAAATTGTCTCAGAGCCACACAAAAAAACACTGCAATAGGTAACATGGAAACTTTGAAGAGTTTTAAACAGGTAAGTAACAGATTAGGATGCCTTCCACAAAGTTTGCCATTGGATTTGGCTCTTAGCATTGCAGACAGAAGCCTGGCTGCAGTGGGTTTAAAACTGAACAGGAATTAAGAAAATGGAAACAGCAAGAGCCGACTTGTCTTTCAGGATGCATGGCTGAGAAAAAAGACTGAATGAGTGGTACTGCTAAATAAATATTAGTAATCATAATGTGCTGGACAGTATTTAAATGCCCCTCCAGATCCAATTTTCAACTTACTCTGTTACTCTGTGCCCAGAAAGCACCAACCTGCCCTCTTAATACTTGGTTTCCCTAATGGGGAAGTACCACGGAAGATCAGAAGATGGGAGAAGGAAGGGGTGGAGCATATAGCTGCCATCCCCCAGTAACCCACCCCCATCAAGTGGCCCTTGCTACACAGCTTTCCTCTGCTTCTCCCTTCCCCTGGTCCCTCCAGACAAGGCGGTGCTGGTACTGGGGACTGTACTACTCCTTGTTGATTTCTCAAACCTGGCCATCTTTGTAAATGGTTGTTATAGTTTCCTTGGTTACCTAGTTTAATCTCCTACCAGAATCCTGACAGACACATATAATATTAAGCAGAATATACATACCAGAACAATCCCAAATCCAAGATGCTTTTATGGTTCAAATACTAAAGAAATCACATCATATGGGATTCAGAAAAAAGATTTACATGCAAGATGCACTGGCTACAGGCTTGGAAGAATGGTTAAGACTTTGACAAGTAGAGACCAAAGGAAAAAGGGGGCACTTCACTAGAGCCTAGCCAGGTGTCTGGAATTCTGATTCTATCTTTTCACACATTAGTCATCCCTCCCTGTTTCCATATCCTACATTATTTTCTAAAACATGGCTTCAGTTCTCACTCATGTCATTCATAAAATCACTAAATGACCAGTCTCCTGTGGGCCATATTTACGTTTTGTTTTATTTTAAAGAAATCCTGCAATGTTCTATCATTGTAGAACCCACCTGTTAAACCAACTGCAGGCAAATACTATGAGTAAGTTGTTGTGGTACTTTTCTTAGAAAGTCAGCCCTGATGGACCACAAGAAACCTACAGAGGCAGTAACAACATAGGAAGCATTTTTAAACCTAATGAACAAACAATTCTTGAAGCAGGAGAAAAGCAGAAAAGCCACTTTTCACTCCAAATTCAAAACTAGATTTTAATGCTAGTTAAATCACTGTGTAAGCATATGACCAACCTGAACCTCATACTTCCCTTCCTAAAAAGGAAGATCCAAAGATTTAAAAATGGAATACATATTTTTAAAAAGTTAGCTTCTCAAAATAAAAATATAAATTCCTGATATTTCATAATTTTTAAAGAAAAGAAATGTACATCAGACACATACTAGGAGCCAGGCACTTTACATACATTACATGTTTCCATCTTCAAAATAACATATGAGTAGGTCCTACTTATTATTATCCTTATTTTACAGATAAGGAAACCAGGGCTTAAAGAAAAATACAGTAATCTGCCAAAGAACACAAAGGTAGAGGAGCCTGATTCCAAAACTAACTGTGCCATCTCCACTACACCACTACTTTCTATTAATAAAGGGAAACGGAATACTAGGAAACCTAATAACTGCAATTTTCAGGCCTAGCTGCTTCTGAGTGAGCAGAGACCCAGTTTCAACTCTTACTATTGAAACCATCTTCAAATTTACTAGCTCACTTTCCTCCCCTAAATTTTTATTTATATTCCATCCAATTTAGTCCAAAAAGAATTTTGAGTGACTTCTTCATGGAATTTTAAAACTAGGCTCAAAACACATTCATTTACACAAGAGGAAATTCCTTTATGTAAAGTAACATATCCAAAATGAGTTAAATGACTGGGCCCAGACCACAGATTTCAGATTACAGGATGCCTAGTCCTATATGCCTTTCTTATTAAAAGGGCTTGTCCACAAGAGACTATTTCAGCGTTTGCAGGGTCCCCATGATGAAAACCGATGCTCATTATGAGTGTCGGAGTAGACAAGATAAACACGTCAAACATTTATATCCTAAACTTAGAGGATTCAAATAACAACTCTTAAAAAAAAAAACAAATCCTTGGTTTGCTTATTTTCTTGCCATTCACCTTCTTCTCCCCAAAGTAATATTCTCACAAAAGCTCAATACTGAGAACTATGCTTGTTCCTTTAACCTGTAAAAAGGAGTTCACTATAGTGCAGGGCTTTAAGAGGATTAAAGTTGTTGATTTTTTAAGCTACTCTTTTCCATAACATGTTATTTCACTTCAATAGTTGTCTACATAGTACAGGATGGGAAAATATATAGAAAAGGTCAATCAATAAACAGACCACCTCTTGATAAAAAGAAAACAAGGATTTTATGAGAGTTCACTTTTCTTTCTCTAATACACACTCATCTTTCTCCCTATCCCAATCATAATTGCCAGCACTTCAGTGTTTGGAGGTTTTTGGAAGCTCTCTCTCCAGCCCCCTCTTCCCACCAAAAAAATGTTGGCAACTCACATCTAAAAGAATGACCTACCAAAATACCAGCCATGTGTTAAAACTATAAATTAAAATTGACCCTATACTCAAATGCTTAATACCTTCTTCTGTCTATTTATCAGCTAAATACTTCAGGCTTTCAATTTTATCTGACTTCACAAGGTGTTATGAGGATTCAAGTAAGTACCATAATGTACATGAAAGTATAATGTACATGAAAGTATAAGGTACTACGACTTATAATCATTTTGTATAATATATATATATATAATCAGCAATTCTTCCTCCTTCTTCCCCCTCTACCCCCTCCTCCAAACCTTTCAAAAATAGATTTAGTCCCCCTCTTACCCCTCTCCTCCCAAAAAAGTTCAGCCACTTATCTCTAAAACAGTGAGCCCTGTCCCCAGACACAACTTTCAATGACTGTACAAGCCAGTCTCATCCCTAGCTGGCCTTCTGCCAAGTATGCCATCCAGAATACCACATCAGGAGGGAAATTTACTCCAGTTTCGTAGTAGTAATTACAGCACCACAGGAAATTAAAAAAAGAAAATGGTTTTAAAAAAAAAGGGGAAAAAGGGAGGAAGGGAGGAAAAAGACTGGGTAGCAACCTCAGAGTCTGGTAACTCAGAGAGTCAGGTAAATCAAATGTAATAGAACACATGATACACTGAGATTCAAAGAACACTCTAAAAAGTAGGTGGATCTGTGAACATTTAATATTTTATTTTGGCGCTCATTCTGGGGTCTTTTAAAAATTTACCACATCAGAAACAAGTAAGGAGCACAGGTAGATGTCTTCTAGAGAGTATGGCTGGCCCTTTTCTTTGACACGCCACCATCCCCCCTTATCCCGAATCCTTCATCAAAATTCCTTATATCCTTTTAATGATAACCATCTACTATACATTACCCCAAAAATAAAAGTGCCTGGAAAGCAAGGCCTGGAAAGCGGAAACATCAGGTGCTAGATACTTCTTCTATCTTAAAACATCATTTAACCTTGCTTGATACTAGAGTTCATATCTTTATTTCAACTTAAATCCTACTGAACAAATACTACAGCTATCTCAAGGACACTCTGGAATTTTTGGTAAAGATTAAGCAAGCCAGTAATCTAAATCAAGATCTCTTGTTCTTTTCCTTCCTTAGCCTCAGACTTATTGCAAAACACCTCCCCCTTTCTCTATCTTACCTTGCAACTTAAATTGTTATATTCCATGTATACCAATAAATGCTACCATTTCATAAATTCTACATTCACTCTAGTAAATAATTTAAGCTATTTTCTTACTTAGAGTCCTTTTCTTCCTATGGCATCAAACAACTGCTTTTGTAACATCCTAAATTTTTAAAACATCGCTAATTAGCACACACCAAATTAACATGCTAACAAGTTATATTTTTACACTTCTCATTTCCTGACTTGTCCTTTTTTGTGTTGAATCACACTATTTGATTACAACCAATTCTTAGGCTTTCTTTCAAATTGAACTCAATTAGTTACATATTATAAAAATTATTTTCTATTTTGCTCAATTGTAAAATAATGGCTAAATGACAATTTATTCATCCAATTCCACAACATGAGTTTTTAGTTATTCCAAGAGCTTCATCAACAAAAAAGTCAATTCTTCAGTGCTTCAAAGAACTGTTTATTATCACTTTAAAGTTAAGGCTTGTGTGGTATTAATCCAACATTCTTAAGATTTGCTTAGAAAAGAAAAACAACTCAAAATGCAGATGCATGGCCATATAAATAAATTTGAGGAGTAATTCCAAGAGTACCAAATCAAGACTATGGTGGTTTGGAGCTATGTACCCCAGAAAAACATGTTCTTAAACGTAATTCATTCCCGTGGGTGTAAACTCATTGTAGGTAGGACCTTTTGATGAAGTTATCAGTTAAGGTGTGGCCCAACTCAAACAAGATGGGTCATAAACTTATTACTGACTGGAGTCCTTGATAAGCAGGATGAAATTCAGACAGAGAGAAAGACACAGAAGCAGCAGCCAGGAACTGACAGTCAACAGAACCCAGAAGGGAAGGGAGAGGCAGGAGAGGCCGCCATATGCCTTGCTATGTGACAGAGGAGCCCAGGACCAAGGATCAATGACATCCAGCCCCAGAACGCCAGTCTTCCGGCAGAAAGCATTGTCGTGATGTCATCTTGATTTAGACTTTTCCTAGCCTCAATACAGTGAGCTAATAACTTCCTATCATTTAAGCCAACTCATTGAATGGTGTTTACTTAAGCAGCCAAAGAAACTAAAACAAAGACCTTTAGATAATAAAGTCCTGTCACCTTCCCTTGATTCTCCTGCTTATATCACTACTGAAAGGAACTTCCTCAGGATGGCTGAGATGTTTAAATGAGTTAACTAATATCAAACCACTTTTTAAAATTAAGAACTATTATTAAAGAAAACAATTTTTCATCACGGTACGGAGGGGTAGGGCTATAACAAAACAATTAAGAAAGGAAGGTGGGAAGGAGGGAATACGCCTGTCTCCCTAAGACAAATCAAAAGGTACAGGCCTAGCTCCCTTGCCCCTCAGCAACATTTCTAAACAGATACTTACCCTGCATTTGCTGATACAATGGCAGCACCCTACTTAAATCTGGGGTGTAATACACCAAAAGCTCATATCCTGCACTTCAGTTTGGAAATCAGTAAAAAGCCTCCACAGGGCTAAGACGACAAGAAACCCCAAGTCCTGACCAATTTATTAATAAACTGAGAAGAAAAATATTTCCTTATACTAAACAATTAACTTCACTACTGGTACTTTAATCTGTTCAGATTTGTGGAGGATAGGTACTTAACTATTAACCAAAAGTTATGTCTGAAATATAAGTAAAGATTTGAGCATAAAGAAGAATTCTTTTTATAATCGTTTGACATACTTAGGACTATTTTTTTTTTAGAACAGTAAAGCACAAAGCAGTTAGTATTATAATGTCAGGCCCAAGATTCCTTTCCATCTCGCTGCTAGGAAAAGCAGCAGTGTGGAGACAGAGGAATCCTGTATTCTCAATGAAATCCCTGATGACATCAATAACAGCAACACATTCAAAATAAAGACAGTGCCCCAGTACCCTTTGTAAAGTCCAAAAACTTTCCTAGATCAAGTACACGTGAAATAATTTTATGCAAAGTTTTCAGACTTAATTACCTTCAGCTTAGGGCTAGAGCAATTATCTAACTATACCCCAACAACAACTGCCCCAAATCTCACAACAAAATACTTCCACACTTCCTTTTCTTAATAAAAATGGCGCTGCTTTCCCCATCACAATGTTGCTTTTTTCTTAATAATCCTTAAGTCTTTTAGATAAGCAAACTTAACTGGCCTCATTTAAATGCCATCCTTCCATACACAGCGTCAAAATTTTTTAGGGGTTGGGGGGCGGGGAGAAGGTAAGAGTGGCTTCTTCCATCCACAAGGTGACAACTTTCTCAGCTAGAAATCCTGGGATTATTAACTCACTTTGACTCTTCTTCATAAACTCTGCCTTCCCCCAGACTGTTGCCACGCTCTCTTAGAATAAACCACGCTTCAACGCCAACTCTCCCCAAAGTGCAATATCGCTGAATACTGCCCTCTTTCACACCCATACACTCCCGTGTGCAAAGAGTTCAACTGCACTCTTTAAACCTAGACACATCATATTGCTTTCCGTGGAGTTACACTCAGCAGAGGGCACAACCATTGCAGCAGAGGGCACAAACATTCACGCGTTTACAAAGCGCAGCCTGTCTATACCCGAGTCCGAATGCATTTGGAAGCGGCTTGAGGCTGAACATTCAGAAACTGCCAGGTGCATGCAAAGACCCGAATTCGATGGCTGCTGTGGCAGAGAGCAGGGACCGGGCATGCACACACGCACGTCTATATAAACAGCCCTCCCGACGTGTCTATAGCGCGTACCACTGCACATGCCACCCCCGCCCGGGACCAGGGGGGCTGGGTGGGCATGGAGATGGGGGGCGGGGTGGGCCCGCCGAGGAGGCGCGGGGAAAGGCAGAGCAGAGACAGATCTGGAGTTAGGTTTTCAGACTGTAACAGGTTCATCCTGTCCATCCTCCAGGGGCTGGCAGAGCAGAGGGTGGCCCCGGGGCTCCCCCGAGCCCCCGCCCCCACCCCCAGTCCCGGGCGCCGGAGCAGATGGGCACCACGACCCAGAAGGGGGCGGCGAGGGCGGGATGCCACCAGATGCCGTTTCTCCCGCAGCCGAGTGCGCCGCCGCGCCACCCCGGACGGCAGGGCTGGCCCGGCGGATACCTGGTCTATGGGCAGCTGCACGGCGTTGCTGAGGGGCTGCAGCAGGGTGGAGCCTGTGGTGCTGGTGGTAGCCATGGCCGGGGTCTCCGCGTAGCCGCCCGCCCTCCTCGCTCCCCGGCTCCCGCGCTCGCCGACGTGCCGCTCGCGCTCTGCCCAGGCGGAGGCAGCGCCGGCCGAGGACGACCAAGCCGGGGATGGAGCCGACGCTCCCGGCCCTTCGCCGCTCGCGGTCGGAGAGCGGCTCGGGGAGGAGACGCGGGGAGGGGCCGGAGGAGGCGACGACCGGGCTCGCCCCGCCCCCTCTTCCCCCGCCGGGCCGCCCGCCGCCCGCCGCTTGGCTCCGCGGCCAGCTGCCTCGGCTCCCCGGACCGAACCGGCTCGGCCGGACCAGGCCGGCTGCGGCCCCGGGGCGCCCGGCCGCATCCCCCTCCCCCAACTTCGAGCAGCTTCCAGCCACCCCCTTCCCACCTCGCACCTCTGTCGCGCCAATCAGCGCCGCGGCCCAATGGCGGCGCGGTGCCCCGAACCCCGCAGCCAATCAGAGGCTGTCAGCCGAGCTTCTCCCCTCCCCGCCCTCCGCGCCCCGGGTGAGGGGGCCGGTCTGCGGCTGGCGCAGCTCGCTGGAGGCGCCGTGGCTTTCCGCGGAGTTGTGGAGATTGGGGTCGGGGGGCAGGCTGTTCCGTCCCTCACCTTTCATATCTCCTACGGGGTGGGTCGGTGGCCATCCCCAACACTCTCTAGGAGAGGATGGGGACAACAAAGGGGGTGCGGGGCGGCCGCCAGACAAAGGGGCGATTGGAGGGATGCCGCCGAGCCTGTCCGTGGGGGGGGGGAGTGGAGTGGGGAGTTGGGGATGAAGCCAGCAGCTGAGCGGAGACCAATATGTCAAAAAGTGACCCAGATGAGAAGTCCCTCTCTCTTAAGGATTGAGATGCAAAAAGCCCAAACTGGAAAGCAGTTCTAATTGTTGGCACGTTTCTGTCACCCTCAAGCCCTGCCTGGGCACTAGGAGGGGAGAGAAACGCTAGTCTGGGGGCAGCACTCGTGTTGGCATCCAAACTGCTGGAGAAACAGCTCTTACCTATGCTGTGTTCAGGTTTAATTCTTTGGGAGCTAACTGCCCTGTATTTTTAAATTTCTTCCTCAGAAAGAAATGTCGTTTCTAAGCATGTCTTCACTCTGTTAGGGCATTCTTCCCCAGACTTGAGTGCTGTTTCCACATGCCTTCGGTATGTGTGGGTTTTTTGTGTGTAACATGTTATATGTCTGTGATATATAGACATATGTATTATACATATATACTATTTGCACCAAAATTTAATAAAACATTTGTGCTACTTGAAAATACAAGTATTAACTTTTGTTTAAAAAACTCTAAAAAAGGGGGAAATGCCAGAGGAGAATATCAGAACTCAAAATTCTAAGGATTTAACAGTTTAAAATTTGGAGTAGAAATAGCTAATGTTTATTGAGGATTTAACCACATGCAGAAGGCTGATTTAAGTGCTTTAAAGGTATAATAATTCATTTAATCCCCACACTAACCATGGGTCCCGTTACTACCCTCAGTCTATCCAATTGAGTCACACAGAGGTTAAGTAACTTGCCAAAGAGCAATTTGTTACAGCTAATAAATAGCAGAGAAAGGATTGGAAACCAAGTAATCTACCTCCAGAGCTCATCTCTTATTTAACACTAGGCCCTCTTCTTCCTCACACTTAACTCCAGTCCAGAAATTCTCGTCAGCTGTCAGATACACCACTTACTCCACTACTCTGGTCTTGAAAACTGAGATATTTATACAGATATTTATACAGGAGCTTCTGTAAGTCACTTCTTTGTACCTTATTTGTCTCTCTAACAAGGAGACAGTTGATATAATTGGTACAATCCCTTCCTAACGTTCGTGGATTGCTTGGCTATTTTAATCCTAGTTGGTAGATTCTCAACCCAAACAGAGTAGAGGATTAAAGGAAGAGTCAAACCAGGACCTTCATTCTCCCTGGGGTAGTGGTCCGGTGGGAGTTGTAATCAATTAAAAAGCAAACCTATTCAATGGCTGCTTGTTAAAGCATATTATCCATATGATCTGGACCTCTCTATTAATATAATCTCAGAAAATGTTTATTTTTCTTTTCTCCACTTTGGGGAAGTGTACAGGAAACACAGGTGGCTGAGCATACAAACTGAAGGAAAATTGGAAATACCATTTTAAAAACTTTAAAGTGGGTGTTGGGAACATATTGCAATCTAAAGTAGCATACAGACAGGATCTCAGATCTAGAACATATAATGTCTAAGAAAAAGAGTTTTCTTGGAGTGGAAAGAAGACTGATTTTTTTTTAGTAGGACGTGACAGAAGACAGCCTTTATGTGGGGTGACTATATGAAATTTTTTACCTTAGTCTCTAGAATAGGGGAGGATTTGGGCATTTGGGCCATCTGGGAAATTTAACTGTCAGAGCTGTAAAGCTATAGGTAAAATATAGTTTAGTAATTAATGATAGCTTGGGTTTTGGAGTCAGAGAGATCTAAGTTTCTGTCTGTCTCTGCCAATAATTAGTTGTAAGACTCTGAACAAGTTATTTAACCTTTATAAGCCTCAGTTTCCTCATGTAAAAATGAGTATAATAACATGGGTTTATGAGGTTATAAAAGCTTGTCTATGAAGAACTTAGAAATGTGCTTGATGTATGGAAGACTTAATAACTGTTTATTATCATTCAAGAAATTTAATGTAATGCTGAAGATGTAAACTTTTTCTCATACTTAAAATACTATATATTCCCATTTTTAATGAAGAATTTTAAGCTAACAACATAGTGTTGGTAATTTAAATTGGATACAGGCCTTCTGACCAGCATCTGCTAATTAGACCAGATGCTCTTACATGGTGATGGCGGGAGAAAGAATTGAATTAACTATATGTAATACCCTACTGTCCTACCTTAGAGAGCATCCATCCTACAAAAATAATTTGCACATCCCTAATTCTTGAAAACAAACATGTGTTGAATACTTACTATGTTTAAGCAACTGTGCAGGGTATTATAAAGAGTAAATAATGCTGATTATTTAAGGAAGAAACTATCATGTACACAAAACAGGGAGTGAGGTGTTACAAGAAAAGAACCGAGTGAGGTCTTTTTTTAGTGTTAAAAATTAAAAGAGGTTGGAAGAAGATGGTGGCATAGAGAGGAGTGGAATTTAATTAGTCCCCCTGGAACAACTAATAACCAGGGACAACTAGCAAATAATCTGGAATAACTGCTGGGGAATCGTGACTGTCTACACAGCATACACCAGCCTGGATTGGGAGAAATGCCTGAGATCACAGCATAAAAACTGTAAGTAAAAACTGCGGTTCCACCCAGGAGTCCCCTCCTGCCACGGCCCAAACTGCAAAGCCTCAAGGTAATAGAGAGCAGCTCTCTCTGAACAAGCAAATATACCTCAGCCCAGCTGCAACTTGGGTTTTAATTAACAAACATGGACTGTTCCATACAAGCTAAGAATCCCCAACAAGCATTCAGAGATTTTTGGTGATGACTGACCTGGGAGGGAGGGGGAGCCCAGAGGACCAGGTGCTGTCTCTGGTCAATGAGTGGAACTAAGGAGGGGCACAGACTGGCCCTGAAGGGGGCCTTTCTGTCCCTTTTTTGGCTCAGAGGAGAAAGCCTCAGACATTTTCAGTTCCCAGCGCTCTGACCCAGGCAAGGGTGGAGATAGCACAGGCAGAGAGACCATTCAAATGTAAATGATCTCTCCTTATGGGGTGTATCTTCCCTAGGAGGAAGAACATTGTGCCAAGCTCTACTACCCGCCTTCCATTCAGAACCAGACCCCAGACCCTGGGGGAAAACAACTATGGGCCATACCTCCTTACACCAGTCTGAAGCTACAGGCTGACAGGCACCACCTGCTGGGCAGAAAAGCACAGTGAATTGAGGCCTCACAGGGTGTATCAATCTTCTAAGACACCCTCAGGGAAACTGATATTATTGCATCCTGCTGAGACCTGAGCCCTCTCTGGTCTGGGAAAACCTGATTGGGATAACCAAGGAAACCAGATGCCTAGAAAACAGAAAACTACAACCTACACTAAGAAAAATGAAGTTATGGCCCAGTCAAAGAAGCAAACTTACACTTCAACTGAGATACAGGAATTGAAACAACTAATGCTAAATCAATTCAAAAAGATTAGGAAAGATACGGCAAACGAGATGAAGTGCATAATGAAAACATTGGGTATACAGAAGGTAGAAATCGAAAGTTAATGAAAAACAACTGGCAGAATCCATGGAAATGAAAGGCACAACACAAGAGATGAAAGACACAATGGATACATACAACAGCAGATCTCAAGAGGCAGAAGGAAACACTCAGAAACTGGAGAACAAGACACCTGAAAGCCTACACACAAAAGATCAGATAGGGAAAAGAATGGAAAAATATGAGCAACATCTCAGGGACCTGAATGACAACATGAAATGCATAAATATATGTGTCACAGGTGTCTGAGAAGGAGAAGAGAAGGGCAAAGGGGCAGAAGCAATAATAGAGGAAACAATCAATGAAAATTTCCCATCTCTTATGAAAGACATAAAATTACAGATCCAAGAAGCACAGCATACCCTAAACAGAATAGATCTGAATAGGCCTACACCAAGACACTCACTAATCAGATTATCAAATGGCAAAGACAAAGAGAGAATCCTGAAAGCAGCAAGAGAAAAGCGATCCAACACATACAAAGGAAGGTTAATAAGACTATGTGTGCATCTCTCAGCAGAAACCATGGAGGCAAGAAGGAACTGGGGTGATATATTTAAGACACTGAAAGAGAAAAACCACCAACCAAGAATCCTGTATCTGGCAAAACTGTCCTTCAAATATGAGGGAGAGCTTAGAATATTCTCTGGCTAACAGACAATGACAGAGTTTGTGAACAAGATACCTGCTCTACAGGAAATACTAAAGGGAACACTACAGACAGATCAGAAAAGACAGAAGTGAAAGGTTTGGAACACAGTTTTGGGTGATAGTAGCACAACAATGTAAGTACACTGAAGAAAGATGACTATGAGTATGGTTGAAAAAGGAATACAGTCAATGAAAACTAGAGACTATAATTAACAGAAACATTGTATTATGCTTCCTTTAATGTAACAAAAGCAATATACTAAAGCTAAATGCATATAAGAGGGAGACATAAGGGAGGAGTATGGGACTTCTTGTCATTGGTGATATTGTCTGACTCTTCTACTTTAGTTTAATGCTGTCTTTCCTTTTGTTGCTTCCTAGCTGTCATGTTTTTATTTTTCTCTCTTTCTTTTTTCTTTTGTCTCTCTACCTTCTTTGACTCTTCCTCCTTCTTTGTGGAAGAAATGGAGATGTACTTATATAGATAGTGGTGATGGTGGTGAATACATAAATACATGACTATACAGAGAACCATTGATTGTTTACTTAGGACAGAATATATGGTGGGTGAACAAAACCATCTTAAAAAAATGGGTTCATAAAGAAACCTTGAGGATACTATATTGAGTGGAGTAAGACACACACAGAAGGACAAATATTGCAGGGTCTCACTGATATGAACTAACTATGATATGTAAACTCGTAAACATGAAATATAAGTTACCAGGATATAGAACTGAGGCTAAAGAATGGGGAATGGTTGCTTATTATGAGCAGACTGTTCAACTACAGTGAACTTAAACATTTGGAAATGGTCAGAGGTGATGCTAGCACATTGTGAGAATAACTAACAATGCTGAATGATCTGTGAATGTGGTGGAAAGGGTA
>PVKY010005981.1:0-16579 GCA_004027775.1 Bradypus variegatus
ACTTGCTGGCCGGGGCGGGAGGATGTGTTTCTTGGACAGCCAGGGGGTCCTCGAGGCTTCTGGATGCTGGTGAGAAATAGCATAGAGGCTTAAAGACAGAGGATCCAGCTCTCAAGCCCAAATCTGTAGACTCAGTCCCTCAGAGCAACTTTCCTCCCATGGAAAATGGACTAGAAATGGATCAGGGGCTGCCCGTGGAAGAGACAAATGTCAGAAGTATTTGTGGTGAAGGGATGGGGGGCATGGGAGGGTGGGAGGCAGTGCAGATAAACCAGTAGATGTGGGGTCCCTCCTCTGCCTGGCAGGTGCCAAAAGGAGGGGCCCCCAGATCCCTGTGGAGGCCCCCACAGAAGGCTGAGTTCTGGACAGAAGCCTCCTAGCTGCTCTGCTCAGGCACGTCGGGGAGGTGGATGAAAACCGTCCCTGACATTTGGGCAGCAACGCACTGCCTCAGTGCTTTGCCAGGCAACACCCCTGCTATTTACTCCAACCCTGTTTCCAGATGAGAAAATTCGGCTCAGAGAGAGAGCCAAGCTTCCCGGGGTCCCATAGCCCACCTGAAGCAGACGGGAAAGGAGCGCAGGCCCGCTGGCCGCCCAGGGCTCCCCAACCCAGGGAGGCGTCACAGCGTTCCAGCGTGCCCAGGGCTGAGGGAGACGGTGAGCGGTTGTGGGAGGCGTCTCCTTCCAGGTGTTCCCCAAGAAGGCCTGAGTGTTCCCCAGGACCACGGACAGTCACCCAGCAGACCAGGAGGAGGAAGGCCTTGCTCCTCCACCACCGAATATCCTGGTTCAGCACCCTGCACACCTGGATGGCTGAGGAGAGCCCAGATGTGGGCTCCCAGGAACTGGGCCCAGTTCTGGTCCAGTTGCAAAGGATGCAGAGCTGCCTATCCTCCCTGCCGGGTGCTCTGCTGTCCTCAGTTCATTTAGGTTCCAACATTCCAGGGGGGCAGCTGCTGATGGGAAAGGCACAGCCTTGTCTGTGCAGACCTCCCAGGCTAGGGGGCAGGTAGACCCGGAGCGGAGCTGGGGAGGTGGCCAGTGAGCTCAGCAGGGCGTGTGCGGTGGCCGGCTGTGCCTGGCACTTTCACGCCGGATACTCCAGCTCGTCCTTACACCCTCCCCACCACTGACGGGGGACTTGCAATATCAGCCTCAGTTTACAGGTGAGAAAACACAAGCACGCACAGTCTGGAACTGGAGAGCAGATGCTGTCCTCTCCTCCAGAACTCCCACGCTCAGGCCGTTGGGATCACCTGTCTGTCCTTCCAAACTGAAGCCATCCACGATGGGCTGGCTCCTTAGCTCTCCTCCACCTTCCACGCCGTCTCAGGTCCCTGTTTCCTATGAATGGGAAGGAGGCGCGACGGGCTGGGTTGTAAACAGTGAAGGCTGGGGGCACTCCCTGGCCCCTCAGCCCACCTCCCCCCAGGTGAGCCTTCACGTAACCCGGTGGCTTCTCTCCTGACATAGAGGGTCCTTCCCACCTGCGGAGCCGCTGCCTCCCGCCCACTGGCTGCATTGGGTCACCGTCCCCTGGCCCTTGGCAGTGAGCTTGGGGTGGCCCTGTACTGATGGTGACATCTGCCCCCCATCAATGCTGCCGCCAAGACAATGACGGTCCTGTCCTGCATTAGGCAGGCCGCCTCGGAGCCTGCCAGTGGCTCCCTTGCTTGGTGAGTACCTTTCGCAGAGTGGTTTTTCAGATACCATTGAACAAAGTTGCACTCACTCATCTCCCTCAGGTACTTAAGCTTGGGGAATTGGCAAGGATAATGCTCTCGGCATTTATAAATAGTCTCTTTTTGGGGATTTCAGACTATCATGAATTTCCTCTCTTTCATTTATAAATTACTGCCAGGCAAGGCACATTTTCAACAAATACTCGTTGCCTTTAGAAAATAATGACCTTTAGTGAGTGCCGTGATCCTCCCGTCCCAGGAGCCTCTTAACCCAGAGATCTTCAAAGGAGAGTCATGAGAGTGCGGGAGAGGCAGCAAGGCTGAGGACAGTGGTGTCCCTGGTCGGCAGCCCCGCGCTCAGTTCTGAGGTCCCTGAGAAGTGGGTGATCAGGAGATTCTCATGTGGCCTGAATCAAGGCAAAGAGGAGCCAGCCCTATGGATCCTGTACAAGGCTGAGTAGGTTAAATAGATGATCCCGTTTTCTTCTCACCGCCACTCTGAGGCAGGGTCCTTGATCGCCCCCATTTCTGCAGGAGGAAACCGAGACACTAGAAGGTGCTCTGGCCGGCCGGTTAAAGGTGGCTGCGGACGCCTTGCTGCTCCTCCATTGAGAGGTGGAGTTGGCATCCCCCCCCCCATCACATCCAGTGGCCTCAGTGACTCGCTTGGCCCATGGAGTGTGAAAGACGTGACTTCTGGCTCTTCCCAGGCTGGGTCTTAAGGAAGAAGAGTAGCAACTTCCACCAGGGACTCTTGGACAGGCTCTCGGGGACCCTGAGTTGTCATGTAAGAAATCTGAGCCCTTAGAGGACACCGTGCTGGGGGGCCTCACGAGTGAGCCCGACTCACAGCTGCCAGACTGTGGAGTGAGGCTGTCCTGGACCCGCCAGGCCAGCACATCCATCAGCGGAGTTCACCAAGCAACCTCCTCTGACACTGTACAGAACTGAAGAATCATCCAGCAGAACCGTGTCTGAATTCTTGACCCACAAAATCATGCTATAGAATGACATGGTGGAGGTTCTAAGTCACTAAGTTTTGGGCCTACTTGTTACACAGCAATGGAAAACTATTACACTGCCCAGCATAAGGGGCAGAGTTGACTCACACACACACTGTTGTCTCCAAAGCTTGCTCACTTAAGCACGGTGGTAAGGACACAGGAAGGAAGCGCTTCCCACTTCCATGGCACCTTTGACGCAGGTGAGCTGGCTGGCTGTGCCAGGAAGCTGACTGACATTGCAGGGCTGGGAGGAGGGTGTCCCCTCTGCCCTTTGCCCACAGAAAACAGCCAAGAGGAGGATGTGATGGTGCTCAGCCCCTAGCTGCTTCAGCTGCAGACACGGAGCTCACACCCTGGAGGTCAGGACCACATCCCTGATGAGGTTTTCTTCACTTGTACAGCTGGAAGGAAGTAGCTCATTCCCAAGAGGGCCTGGCCTAGCAGGGCCCAGCCCACATTCCCATTAAGAAGGTGTTGGTTTGCTCACACTCTTGTTTGCAGAACAGAAGCCAGACAGAAGCATGTATCTCAACTCAGTTTTTCTCCAACCACAAACAATGCTGGGGAGTGGAGGGAAAAGGGAAAAGGCCAAAAAGAGGAGTGAAGCAATGCATTTGCATAGACATAAATGTGTATGTACAGGTCCCTCCTTGGAAATCTGTTTTGCTGTTTTCTTAAAGACCTGAGCCCTCTTGGCTGAGGCAGGCAGGTTCTCAGGAGATGTGGATGAACTAAGACTGGAGTGAACAAGTGAAGGGAAGTAGATTGTTGTGTGTGATTGCTCCCCACCCAGACATGGAGTCCTGAGGCTAAGACAGCAGATGTGGAACCCAGCCAGCGACGAGCTCTGTCACTCAAGAACTCGTCTGCCTCCCTGACAGTCAGAGGCGAGACACACAGACACTGGCCCTGGAGCCTCTGCGGCATGATGACTGCAGTGGAGGGTGGGCTCTGAGGAGCTTGCCTTCCAGCTCTCCAGTTGCAGATGGAGAACCCACAAAGTGAGGAGGGAGGTAAGCAGAAACACATGGTCATGGAGGGAGCAGATGTCCCAAACTCGCTCAGTGGAGGAGGCCCTGCCCAGGTGTGGCCTGGTCTATGAAGCTCATCTTGCAAATGATGTTTGGGATGGACGGTTTGCTAAGTGCAGTCCCCAGACCCCCAAACAACTGAGACCCCATTAAAGTCCAGGCCAGTTAATTGGGTGGCCCCAGACCTAGGCTATCTCTCGGCATTCCTGACATGCAGGGATTAAAAAGAAGGGGCGTGGTGGTCCTGGGGCCAGCGCACTTGTCCCAGTAGGATGGGAGGCTCTGGGGCTGGTTCAGAGTGGACGGCCACGGAGGCTTTGTCTGCACTGGAGCCGACGCTTAGCAGCGAGACCTGCCTGTGACTTCTGCTGCAGCCACGGGGGGCTGTTCTCAGGTGCGCTCGCAGCTGCCCCTCAAGCCCCAGCAGTGCCCCCTCACTCGGGGCTCCTCAGCCTGCACAGAGCAGACTAACATATTCTTAATGGGCATGTGTAAAGGGCCATCATGAGCGGATTCTACAGGGTTCTGACGGGGGCCCAGTGAGGGCTGAGCTCCCCCTTGCCTAATCGGTAAGCAGCTCAATAGCACAGCCTCCTGGGGAGGCCTTTTCTGCCTTCTCAGTCTGCATCTCCCTACCCTGGGTTGTCTTTAGAAGAAACTGTCTGCACCCAAATAGCTGCATCAGGCCCTGCTTTCAGGGAATCCAGCGAATCCACTCCCCTGGGGTTTCCCGACAGCCCCTTGCAGGGCACAGCTCTGCCTCGGGGGTGGAGCTGCCTCTGTGTCTTGCCGTCACAGCCAGGGCCTCTGCTGAACCACGAGCGTCAACCACCTTGGGAGTCACTAAAACCACAGCATTTGGCAGAAAGTTATAACCATAATTTTGTAAAATCAAAAGAATGGTCCTGATTTTCAAACGTACAACCTAATTTAGGCTTTTCACCTTCCAGCATCATCTGAAACAAGGAATGCTTCCATTCAAAGAGAGAAATGGGGCCTCTAACCCAGCCAGGGTGTTTCAATGTAATCAGAAAACCAAGTCTTTTCTGAGCTAGAGCTGTTTTCCTGGGGTCTGGAACAAAGCCAGGACGAGGCCACCCGGGTGAGAAAACCTGATGGCAGCCCCGCCGCAGCCAGGGCCTGAGTTTTCATAGTCTTTTACACAATTTTACATAATTGCATGTATTCATTTACATAGATGTTCCTCTCGTGTTCAAATGCCATTGACTCTGGGCATGTAAAATAAAGTAAAATTAATAATTCAAGTTAAGTCAAGTGTCTTCATACACATTATTCAAGGCCACTGGGAGAGGGCGGCTGGAGGAGCCGTCTGGGCAGAGGGCTCAGTTGACCGCCCCATTCTCTGAATCCAAGGGCAGGGGATGGGAGAGCTGGGAATAAGCAGGGTCTACAGCCAGAGGACTCGCTGGCTGTCTCCAAAGCAGGAGAAAGCTGATAGCCGGGGACACGGGACAGGCTGAGAAGAACAGGTGACACACACATGCAAAAAAGAGATTACGGAGAAAGACGACTTTCCCTTTTCATTTTAAAATGGTACATTTCCTCCAAACAATCAGATCACTTTGTGCTCCTGACAGCTTGAGAGATTGGTTTTACAAAGGACGGCACTTGAGGGAATCTAAAAGGTACCACTGATTCAGAATCAGACTCTCTCAGTTGCAAGAGATGCTTAACAGTTTTAAGATAGTTTGGGAAGACTCTGATTCTGGTATTTGGGTCCTAAGTTGTATGATCAGTATATATTTTTAAGTCGGACGAGTGAATCATGGTTCATACTGCCTTAAGTTTCTTTAAAAAGGAATATATTGGCTCAAGGAGTCCCAAAGCCACGATGTATTGAGCTTCAGGCACAGCTGTATCCAGGTGCCCAGTATGTTTCTCTTGCGCTCTGGCTTTGCCTTCCTCTGGGTTCTCACCTGTTAGCTTCACTCTGAGTGAGGCTTTCTCCTTCTGATAGCAGGATGTGGCCAGTGACTCCAATGTCATATCCTCCCTCCTCAGCAACTCCAGCAGGGGAGCGGACTGTATTCAGTTGTCTCAGCACAAATCCTGGAAATGGGACAGTTGGACCAACCTGGGTCATTGTAGCCCTTTCTGAACTCATCACTGGCCAGGATGATTCAAGAGTTGATTGGCTCAATCTGGGTCACTTGGCCAAGCCCGGCGGAATCGGTGCACTAGAGCCTCCGTGTTGGGGAGTGGCACCCACTGATGTGGACTGAGGACGTGCTACCAGAAGAAGGTGTGGTGCGTGCTGGGAGAACAGAGACCAGAGACCTCCACGAGATGAGGGCCGCTGAGCCATCACTCTCGTCCAGCACCTGGGGTTCTTCCCAATAGCTTGGGGAGCTCCTTCCCGTGAATCTATAACATTTGTGAGTGTTTCCGTGAGTTTATTTATAGGATAAGTTTAGGAAGTGGCATTGTTGTCAAAAGGTACATATGCTTGCAAAAGTCATAGTGCACATTTTAATTTCCTTCAGCTGTAACCTCCTAAAAATAAAAGTGTGGTGGGGCGGGCTTTGCTCCAAGTGTGCAGGCTGAGTCTCTGGCCAGAACCCATCAGTTATTGTGACCCTTCCGCATAGGATGGCTCCAGGCCACTGTGGGAAGCGGTGTGGGGTGGGGGCTTCCCCAGGCCCCTCTTCCACAGCAGCCTTGCCTCTGTTTACTCACTGTGTGCAGAATGAAGTACTTTCTGCTCAGCCGATGCACATCTGGGCGAGTCTTCTAAATCAATACAAAAATGATGCCGGTGACACGTCACCTTCACAGGGCACAGCTCGAAACGAGTGCCCGTCAAGTAGTAAAATTGAAACTAAATGGAATTTCAGAGGTGATGGTGGGGGCAGCGGGGGTGGTGAGGGTGCTTCTGTAGCATAAATTCACATGCATTGCAGAAAATATTGCCCAAATCTAAAGAACTTGGCGGGGTTCCAGGAGACGGGCAGCTGCTGTTGTCATGTTTACCCAGCATGCTTCAGTAAACTTCCAATCTCTTTACAGGTATGCATGACAAACCGCCTTGAATGTATGAGTTATTGGTTCTGCTATAAATGAAATTAGTAATATGAGGTGGAGGAGGTGTTGTCATAACACAACCCTGAAGTCAGCTAAGCTTGGAGACCAGAGATCAGTTTTTAAGCGAGGGAGGTTTCTAACACACACAGATGCATAGCCAATTGACCCAGACACACTCGCGGGTGACCTAAATGAGAATAAAAGGAAACTGTCTTGCACAGGTGGTTAGGGAGTAACTAAATCCGAGAGGAAAGGGGGAAATTGTATAACAAACTCATCCCTCTATCACAGGTGTTTTGAAGGTCTTACATGCCTCGTCTTCTCTTCAAGGTCATCTATGACAAAACAAGCAAGTTCTCTCTTGGTTACGGTTGAGGAAACCCAGACGTGGCACCATCAGGCAAAGCCTCTAATTTATTAGCTGTGATAATGGAGCAGGTTCCCATTCTCAGCTCTCGTCTGGAAATAACCATGAGTGTGCATGCCCCACTCTTGTGCTCCCGTCAGGCAATTGCAGAGGGCTTTCTGATTGTGGTCGGCAGCAGATGACAAGGGAGGTTGGGGCCCTTCAGTCTTGCCCATTTCTGAAAATCTCTTTCCCACGCAGAGTAGTAGGTACTTGTTTGATGACTCAATGAAGGGCGTATGGTTAGCACAATACTTGACAGCACCCAGATTTTGTTCCCGTGCGCTTTGCAAATAACCTTTCCACAGCTCAGGCAGTGGGTAATATTGTGACTGTTATTGAAGTTTACAGATGAGGAAAATGAGGCTCAGGATGACAGGGCAAGTGTCACAGTGAGTGCTCTTTACTTACCGGACAAAAGATTTGTAGAAAGTTATATACAGGAAGTAGGAGTGGTGATTGCTGAAGGTGATGTTTGTTTTCCCGAAACACCACACTCACGTACACACACACGCACGTACACAATTCTGGGATCTCTGAAGGCATTTTTTCCCCATTTGTCAAATAGAAACCTGAATAATTCACCCCATACTCATATCCAATAATGTAAAACCTCACAGTGATTGACAGTGGTGGAAAGGGAATAACAAATCTGCACACCTCTGGATTTCCCATCGCTCTGGGCAAACACAAATTAGGAAGAACAGAAACCACACTGGGAGCGGGGAGTCTGTCTCTGTTCACGTTACCTGCCTGGCTCTGCCAGCACGTGGGAAGGCTTCACTTTTATTTGTCAGAGGCCAAGAAGCTTTATAATTATTGAAATGAAGAAGTGGTTTGAAAGTAATGTCAAGTAGCTGGCAGCATAATGGTTCAACAACAAGATGTGCTGTCAAACAGCTGGACTGTTTGGTGCCGTACCTGGCAGGCTCTTTGTTTTGGCAGCTACTGGGTGCTGATTTCCATCAAGATCTTTTAATGTGCAGTGTTTAATTGGGAAAGACGCGCTCTTTACGGAGTATTCAAAAGCCCTCTGACAGAACGGAATTGGCTGGGCCTGAGCCAGCGTGCACCTTGATACACAGGGACCCTTTCGCTTGATGACAGAGCTGCCGAAGCTCAGCCAGAGTGGGACAAGTGGGTTGACCTGGGCTGGCCTGGGTTTGACCAGGGTTTAGCTTGAGTTGGCCTGGGTTGACCTTGGTTTGGTTGGGTTTACCTGTGTTGACCTGGATTTGACCTGGGATGGCCTGGGTTTGGCTGGGGTAGGCTGGGTTGGGCTAGACTGACCTGGATTTGCCTAGGTTGGCCTGAGGTGGCCTGAGGCAGCCTAGTTTGGCTTGGTTAGGCTGGGTTGGCCTGGGTTGGCCTGGGTTGGCCTGGGTTGGCCTGGGTTGGCTTGGGTTTGGTTGGGTTGGCCTGGGTTGACTCAGGTTGACCTGGGTCAGCCTGGGTTGACCTGGGCTGACCTGGGTTGGCCCGGATTTGGCTGGATTGGCCTGGTTTGGCCTACTCTGACTTGGGTTGGCCTGGGTTGACCTGGGCTGACCTGGTTTGGCCTGGCTGGCGTGGGTTTGTCTGGATTGGCCTGAGTTTGGCTGCCCTCCTCAGGCCCAGCCCTCACTTGAATAGGCCTCCTGCAGGCTCAGCCTTTCTCTTTCATGGGCTGAGGAGGCTGGAGAGTTCCTCTGCACGGGGCCACACAACCGTCTCTGTACACACTTGGAAAAGCTTTCTGGGCTGGCATGGGAAATGTCAGAACTCCAACAGGGAAATCTGGGTGAATATGAATCTAACTGTCTCAATGAAGCCCACGATGAGTGCAAGACTAAGAACTAAGACAGGGAAGTGACTATAGACATTTGCTATCTTTTTGCAATTTGGGCGTACACAGGCATCATCACCAATGCAGAAAAGGCCCTCAAAAATGACATTTTTAATTCAAAAATTAAAAATGTCATCTCCATTCAATAAATGTCACTCTTTTACAGTGTAGTTCTTTGAATTGTTGAATATACCAGTAGTTTGTTTTTATTGCTGAGGGACATTAATTGCCCAGTTTTGGGCAATTACCGAGCTGTCATAAACATTTATGTGCAGGGACTTGTGTGGACATGTTTTTGTTTCTCTTAGATTAATACCTAGGAGAAGGATTGCTGGGTTATACGGTAACTGTATGTTTGACTGTATGAGAAGCCGCTGGATAGTTTCCCATGGTCACTGCACCACTTCGCGTTCCCGCTAGCAATGGATGAGAGTTTCAGTCACTCCACGCCCTTGACAGCATTTAGTGTTGTCAGTTTTTCATTTTGTTTTGTTCGCTTGTTTATTGTTTTGTTAATCCATTCTGTTAGGTGTGCAGTGATATCTAGTGGCTTCAATTTGCATTTTCTCCATGTTAACGATGTGGACCATCTTTTCACACACCTCGTTGCTATGTGTGTATCCTATCTGGTGAAGTTTCTGTTCAGATTTCTTGCTTCTCCTACGGCATTGGACCTAAGAAGCACTCTGTTTGCCGCAGATGCCCTCTGTTAATTCAACAAACATTGCCTATACCTGCTCTGTGCCTGGAGCTTTTCTAAGCATCAGGAAAATTGCAGATGAGGCAAGGGCCAGCTTACGTGGAGCTTGCACTCCACTGGCCAGTGCACAGTGCCAGCCCGGGACAAATACCTAAGGCAATTGCAAAGAGTGATTTGCATGTGAAGAAAGAGGGCAGAATTCCTGGTGGTGCCTGAGAGGAAAGGAATAGCCACAGGCCATGTGGGCAATCAGGGAAGGCCTCCTTGAGGAGGTGATGACCAACAGAGACTCTGGAACATTCCAGGCAGAGGGAATGGCAAGGTACAAGCTGTGAGCCCAGCCTGTGTGAGGAACTGAAAGGTCAGTGTGGCTGGAGCGGGAGGAGATAAGGGGCCAACCCCTTCCTGGCCTCAGCTAATGGACTCCTGCATGGACATGTGTCCTGGTGAGAGGCTGACCACCAGCTAGGAGCAGCCAGTTGCTTTCTCTCCTTGGAGAATTTAGCACTGAGGCTCAGCCACCATCAAAGGGTCAATGGCTCAGAACCATTGGGACAGATGGGTGTGGCACGTCTGGAAAAGGTGGATGTGAAGGAAGCAGAAGTGAGGCGCCGAGAAGGGGCAGGAGACTGCCATTTGGTAAGAACAGCCAACACCTAGCCTTGAAGGAAACAGCAAGTGTGGTCTTCAACTCCAACACCCAGGAGAAGGAAAGGGTCCAACAGTTTGTCAAGAGGATGATGGCTGCTCTCAGTGGGCTTCGCAGAGCCAACTGCTTCCAGGCCGATCTGAGCCCTCATCTGAGACTTCATCTCCGGAGCTTCGAGGGAGGGACATTCCCTCTCCCTCTGTGATCGTTGGTTCATGTGTCAACTTGGCCAGGTGTTGGTGCCCAGGTGTGTGGTCAAGCAAGCACTGGCCTAACCATTACTGCAAGGACATCTGTGGCTTGTTAATTAATAAACCAAAAGGCTGGTTTATTAAATTATCAGTCAATCGACTGCATCTGTGGCTGATTATGTCAACAAAGGGCATGTCTTCTAATGAGAGAATTCAATCAGCTGGATTTAATCCAATTGGTTGAAGACTTTTAAGGGCGAAGAGAGAGAGCTTTCACTTCTTCTTCAGCCAGCCAGCCTTTCCTGGGGAGCTCGTTGAGGACCTTCATCGGAGTTGCCAGCTTGCTGCCTGCTCTACGGAATTTGGACTCATGCATCCTTCCCTACAGAATGTGGAGTCTTGCATCCCCACAGTTGCGTGAGACACTTTTATAAAATCTTATATTTACAGATACCTCCTGTTGGTTCTGTTTCCCTAGAGAACCCTGACTAATACACCCTCCCAAACAGACGGTGTCCACCCATGGCCCTTTCCAACACTGACCCCCATGCCACGCCCAACCAACAGCTTCCTGAAGGCAACAGAGGGCCCAGCCAGGCAGCACGTGCAAGCACTCAGCGTTCCAGCTCTGAGCGCAGGGGACGGAGTGCTCAGCTCCACTCAGCCGTGTGAAGCACATCAGGGTCTCCTGCACAAGTGCGTGCATGTGTGTATACACACACCCACTTTTACTTTCATGGCTTCCCTACACGAGATGGCAATTTCATATGGTTCCACTGAACACATAATACACACATGTATACATTCTTTAATTCTCTCTGATTCTTTGATTTATGTTTGTGACTGCTGGAAAATTTTGGTCCACAGAAAGTTCTAGGAACAAATGAAAACAAAAATGACTTTAAAAAAATAACATTTCTTCTCAGTCACCAAAACTTGTCTAGAAAGGTCTGTGTGGCCGGGCAAGCCCGGGGCTTTCATCTACTAGGCAGTGCTGTCTTCCGCTCAGCATCCTCAGCGCATTCAGTTTGGGGGTAGCTAGGCCTGGCAGGGTGATTAGAGGATGGGGGCCATCATAATCAACCAGAAGCAAGGGCTTGGCCCTTCTTCAGGCCAGGCTAACAAGGACAGAGGGCAAGGAGAGGATTCCCAAAGGGAGTGAGGACACTGCAAGAATCACAGGCTACCAGGTGCAGGAAAATGGCAGAGGAAGGAATCTCCCTGCAAAAACTGGCCAAGGGCAAATAATGTGTAGAGATTATGCAGCATAAATAAGAGCCCTTCAGTTTTATCTCTGGGAACTAAGAAGAAAATAGAACAGTTCCCATTTCAAATAGCTCAGACGTGCGTCAACTGAAACTCTTTCCCCTCCTTGTTGTAGGAAATACCACAACATTCAGCACTGATGAGCTTCTGCGAAGGGCTCACATCATATCTTATGTCCCGAGATTGCTCTCTCCTTTGGATCCTTTTTCATTTAGTGTATATTTAATCAACTTTGCCTTTGTGTGTCTCTGGTGTCTAGCACAGGAGGCTCAAAAATTGTTACTGAATGAATGCATCGAATGAATGAATGAATGAGTGAATGAATAAAATACCATTAACTCCAACTTATAGTTGAACATATCCCTGACATGTATGTCTTTGCTGAAAAACTGTAATAAGCTTTCCATTGTTATAGCCACAGTCTATAGCATGGCTGTCCTCATGAATTCTAAATTTTGCTTTTGCGGTGCCCTGCTCCTCTCTAGCTATGACTTCCACACTTTGAGTGTTCCCACCTCTCCATGCATTATCTTACTTCACCCTTAAATTAATCCTGTAGCATAGACACACCAATTACTTCCTTTTTTGCAGGAGCAGCAAGATGGTGCAGCAGGAAAAGGGGGGCAGGTGGGACTTAGGCAGTTTGATCCATGTCCCTGAGCTGTGTTAGTCACCTATGGCTGTGTAACAAATTATCCCAAACTCAGTTACTTAAACAACTGAAACTTACTGTCTTACAGTTCTGCAGGTCAGAAGGCCATGGTGGGCCTCCCTGGCATCGGCCGGGCTGCGTTCCTTTCTGGAAGTTCATGGGGAGAAGCATTTCCCTTGTATTTTCAGTTTCTAGAAGCTGCACCAGTTCCTTGACTCGGGGTCGTTTCTCCATCTTCAATGACAGCAAGTGTGGGGCATGTCTTTCCCAGACACCATCTCCCTGGCTCTGCACATCTCTCTGACCACAGCTGGGAGAGGTTCTCTGCTTTTAAGGACTCGCGTCAGCACACTGGGCCCAGCTGGATGATACAGGGTACACTCCGTATTTTGAGGCCCATGACCGTAATCTCAACTGCACAGTGCTTTTTGCTGTGTGAAGTGACAAAATCAAAGGTTTTGGGCTTCGGGCCTGGATGCCTTTGGGGGCTGATGTTCTTCCCACCACCAAAGCCCTTTCTTGAGACCACTGAGTCTCATAAATTCCATTTCCAATGATTATTTCAATTCCATTTTGCTTCCCCATAATTTACCTTCCCTTTGCCATTGGCTTTTGAGTGTTTTCCAATTCCAGCTATTAAAAATAGTTGCCCCCACTTTAAATGCTCTGAAAGCGGTGTATACATTTCACATTCTGCAGGGACAATGCCCTAACCCCCTCTGCCCGTTCCAAGTCGGCTGCTGCTCTTCCACCGTGTTTGGTGGCAGCTCACCCTCATCATCAACTGAAATCCAGAGCTCGAAGGAGATTGGGGTTTCCCAGGGCCGGTTCTTAAAAAGACCCCCAAGGGGCCGCTACTTGCCCCCTTACCTGACCCGGATAACAGGGTGAATGCAGCAGCGCCGGTTAGCACAGCGGCTTTAAGCAGGACTTTAGTTAGAATATTAACTCCCTTGAAGGCAATTTCTGCTTGATCTGATTTAATTTGCTCTGAGTATGTGTGGGATAGATTTCTAAACTGAAATTGCTGTGTGGCTCTAAGCATGTTCTGAGTGGTAAACAGCCAAGCGTGTGAGTGACGGGCAGAGGGGCCGGGGGTGGAAGTGAAGATGTGCCCACCTCACCTGAACCCAAACATTTGCCTTGGATGGGGGGGCCTGAAAAGAGAAAGTGTTTGCAACGTTGGCAGGTCTGGGGAGGGGGTTCGGGGACAGGTGGGTGAGAAGGTTGAGTAAGGTCCTGACTGCAGGCGATCCGGTAAAAATCCGTGAGGGGGTCAGTGTTGCCCACCTGGGAAGCATTTGTTGGAAATGTAGATGCCCAGGCCCCACTTCTGGAAGCTTGGGGCCCGGGCTGAGCTGAAGCCAAGTGTCTCTTGTGAGTGTGCAAACTGGACGGCCTTTGCCCTCCAGTTCATGAACAGGACGGTGCTCCTCTTAGCCAAATCTACCTTCGCTCACTCTCCTCCAGCCTGCAGTGATGCCGGACTCAACGTGCAGGTCCCAGGACCCCACATGTCACCAGGAACACACGAGGCTCTGGGAGTCAGAAAGGGAAAAGAGTCACCAGGAAGGCCGTGTCTGCAGAGACGCGCCACGGAGGAAGCCGAGAACAACTCACGGCGGTTCCTCTCCTCTCTCCCTCATGCATGCTCATGTGTGTGCACACACGTGCACACAATGGCACATCCACACCCCCCTGGATGTGCACACACACATGCACACACAATGTCAAATCTGTACCCACCTGGACATGTGCACACATTCGATGGTGCATCTGTACCCACCTGGATGTGCCCACAGGTGTGTCTGTAGCTACCCGGACATGTGTGCACATACATGCGATGGTGGATCTGCACGCACGCATGATTCCCTCACTAATGAATCACCTACCTTCAATAGCTTAACATGTTGCAGGAAATAGAAGGAAAAGGAATTCCTTGGCGTGATGGAAGAGGTTTGGGACTCTAAACGCTCTCACATATGCATTTAGCCCTTGGTTGATTGCCAGACCCTGCGCTAGCACTAAGGGCACGTTGCCATCAACATGGATGCATGCCCTGCACGCACGGACCTGTGTGAGCTCGTTCACTAACCACCTTCAGCAGCCTGCTGGGAAGCGGGAATTGTCCCCTTCTGATTGCTGGGACACCTGACCGTGGAGAGCCCGGGATGTGTCTGCGGTCAAACACCCGGTGTCTGGCTGAGAAGGCCTGGAGCCATCCAGACTCATCTCTGATTTGTTTGTTTGTTGTTGATTGTAATCACTGGGCAGAGTGCACACTTTGAATCCCCTCACATCCTACCCCAATATTGGGCATATCCCCAAAATGTGCCCTAACATCTAAAGTTAGGATTGTCCAACAAATTCCAGAGCTCACGGAGAAAGCCCAGGCTATGGCCCATGGATAGCAGTGGCCATGGATGGACCTGGGGCTGCAGCCCTGGAAAATAGATGGAATGTTCCGCCAAGCTTCAGCCTGGTAGAGCTGCACACAGGACTGGGCATGCCGCACACACCAGTAACTAATGCAGGAACAGGTGAGTCTCATGTTCTAGAGGGAGTCAAGATGGGGAGGAAAGCTTCTGGGGCAGGACCTTCTGGAGCTTTCCTCCCTTCTCTCACTGCTGACTCTCCTGCATGCGGGGATGATGATAGCAGCGCCGGAAATCCTGGGAACCTTACCTGGTGCCACTCTCCATGCCCAGCCCCACGCGTGCATTGGCCATTTAATTGCCCCAAATTGCAGTCACCCCGCTAAAAGGCGAGGAAATCGAGGCTCAGAGCGAGGCGGTCCTTGTCTCAGGGCCCACGGCTCGGCGGTGGTGGAGACAAACTCAGTCCCGCGGTGGGAGCCAGAGCCTGCCTGTCTGCTGCCCCAGCTGGCCGAGCTGCCGTCCAGTGTCCGCATCGCAGACCGGCGCTGCCCACACAAGATACAACGAGAGCTCCGTCTGTGAGTTAGAAATTTCTAGTAGACACATTAAAAAAAAGAAAGGAAAAACACAACAGGTGACATTGATTTTAATACTATAGCTTAGCTAACCCAATATACCCCAAATATCATTTCCACTTATAATCAATATAAACATTATTAATGGGGTCTTTTGCTGGCTTTGGTCATGCTAGGTCCTTGAAGATGCTGTGTGATTCACACTGGGAGCGCAGCTCAGTTTGGACGGGCACATTTTAAAAACTTTTGTGACCGTGTGGCTTGCAGCCAGCACGTTGGGCAGTGCAGGTTTAGACCCGAGGCCAGGAGGTGTTTTCCTGAAGGAGCCCCAACCCCTGGCTTGCGGTGCACTGTTTGCATGAAGGAAGCTCCTGTACCCACCGAGGCCCCTCTGGGGACAGAGTCTGCCTCCCTGTTCTGGACCTAAGGTGGTGGGCTCCTGCTGTGGGCTGATCCCCTGGTATTTTGGGGGCTTCCCCTTTCTAAGCCTGATTCTCCAGCCTCTTCACTGACCTACAACTTTCCAGATCCTCCTGGCCTATGGTGCACAACCCTGCTGCTTATTGCACTCAGCCGGGGAGCACTTTAAAAATACTGATTCCCAAAGCCCCATCTCCAGGTGTTACTGTTTAGCTGGTTCGTAGCATGGCTGGGCATTGGCGATTTTACAAAGCTTTCCAAGGATGTTAGCTCCAAAGTAATTCTCTCTCTCTCTTTTTCCTGAATGTGTTGCAGTCAGAATCTCCTGAATTTTGTAACAAAGAACCCTGATTAGAAAAGTGTTCCTGAGAATCACTATTCTACCTGGAAGTGCATTGCCTGGAAAAGTGCTGGTGGCGTTTGTTTCTTTGTGTTTCTTCAGGAGCAGTAAATATTGACTTATTTCTCCAATATTTCTGAGACAGCCGGCTCCCTTCTCTGAGCATTGTCCCCAGATTATCTACTGAAATCTTCGCAGGTGGGTGTAACAAACCTACGTTACAGGCCCAGCCTGTGCCCTTCAGGTAGCTTAAAGCATTGCTGCATTGCCGCAGTCTTGGCTGAACAAATACTTAAGAGCTGCGTACAATACTTGTTCCGGGTCTTGCTTTTGGGCACCACATTTCAACAGGACCTCTGATCCCTGGTGATCAATAAAACAACTTCACAGCAAATGTGAGGCACAGAATACAAGCT
>PVKY010005982.1:0-16574 GCA_004027775.1 Bradypus variegatus
CCTCTTGGGCTTTCTTTCCCAACGGCATTTCGTTTCTAGGAAAGTCCCTGGTATCTTTCCGTCTAACTATCTCATTGTACAAATCTTTCAAAAAGAAAGAAAAAAAGAACCGAGGTTTGCTCTCGCGCCGGACATCAACCAGCTTTCGCTTAAAAGGATGTCGCAGAGAGGCGACGAGGCTTGAAATCCCACTGTTTCCTCATTCTCTTTCCTTTCTTTCTCTCGGTATACGCCATCCACCCACCCCCAGACGATCTACGACCATTTTCAAGTAAGCAGGAGCGTTTTGATGAGTTTCCTGCCTGCATTTTCCGCTCTGACCCGAGACGCAATTTCAATTGAAGACAGACAAGGCGCGTAAGCAGGGGATGGGCAAAATGGAATACCTGAGGGGAAAAAAAGGCCTCACTGAAAAATCTCACGCTGCCTAACTGCGATTAAGTGATTACGTATAAGTGGGCGTTTTGATAGTTCTCAAAACGCCAAGATCTTCTCCCATAGGCATTCTTGTTTTTTAAAAAACAAATTTGTATAAGGCTTACCACGTACCAGGTGCCGCGCTAAACTCTTTTAAAATAGGGCCCTTTTTGCTTACAAAATATGTGAATGCGATATTAAGTCCGTGAAATTATATTTTTCTTTACAAGAGTACAACAGTTAAGTCTTCAAAGACAAATATGGAAAAACTTTAACCGCCTTTGCTACTTTATTGCAAGCAAACTATTTCCCTTTCTGTACTTTTTCGCAATCTTTGTAATTAAACACACTAGTATAATAAAAAGGCACTGCTCATTCCCCCCCGTAAGCCGAGCTCGTTTTGCCTCAGGCGTTTGGAAGCGCACGCTTATTTGCTCGCGTGGCAAACGCTTTATTGCACCTGTGGGCAGTAGCCTCCAGAACAACGTGCAGCCCTGACTGCAAGCGGGGAAGGTAGAGCTCGCGCCAGGCCGGCCCGGCGCGCATCCGGCTCCCCATCGGCGGTGCTGCAGAAACCAGGAGCCAGGGTGGCGTCAGGGCAGGCTGTCGCGGGTGGGAGGCCGACCGCCCAGATGGGGGGTCACCGCCGACAGCGTGCTTTGCCCGGGGTTAAGTTTTAGAAGTCTGGATGGAGGGTTTCGGGTTTCTGTTCACACGGTTATCGCAGGGACCGCGGTGGGGACCTCACAAAAGAGACGAGGGCGCATGGGGAAGGGGTTTTGTGTCTTAATAAGAGCGTCACACGCTAGCGGCACGTCCTCCTCGCTTTCCCCCGCCCCACCGCTGGCGCGGTCGCCGTCCTGTCGCGTCCTTGTCTTCCCGCCCCGCGCCAGCCAGTCCTGCCTCCTCCTCCCTGACGCCCGGGTGGAGACAGAATGGAGTGTCAAAGGGACGCCCAAGGCAGATCCCTAGCAAAATAAGAATCTGTCTCGTGGCGGCGGGGTGTGGGGATTAACAGATGCCCTTTCTCAGAGGCTCTCCTCCACCAAGCACGGACGGTCCCGGCGCGACGTGTGGAGTCCCGGGCTCCACCTCACCACCCCGCCGCCCGCTCTCCGCCTCAGGCTCGCTCGGCTCCGGCCCTCGCCGAGGCTCAACGGCGTAGCATGGAAAGAGGAGCAGCTTGGAAACATGTTTTGAAAGCACATCTAGAGTTTTCTACAACCCATGTAGTCCAGTGCATTAAAAACTATTGGATTCGAATTCGTACTTTCGAAAACAGCTTCAATTTCCAAACGCGATTCTTCCCGAATTCTAAGGAACTCTACGGCGGCGACTGCACACACCGGGGGGGGGAGTGGAGAATTGAGGCATTGATTATCTGGATAATCCAAGCCCGAAAATGTCGAACTTGAAAAGCTACTAAAATCGTGTCCTGAAACGCTCGCATCATTGCTCTAGTCCTTCCTAGCATCCGAGTAGCCACAACGCCAGCCCACGGTCCTCGGCGAGGGCTACTACCCTCGGTCCCTGGGCCGAAAACCAAGTGGAAATAACCGATTGTAGCACTCGAAGTCGAGTCGTAGCCGACCTGTCAGCCCCTCCGACAGCCAGCGGTTAAGTACCTGATCGGAGAAATTCACGTCTTTATCTGTCCACGGCCCAGAAGCCGTGTTGCCAGGGAGTTGCCAGGGAGAAAAGCAACGTTGCTTTAAAGTTTTCAAAAACCCAAGAGGGCAAATGGGACCGCCCAGGTCGGCCAGTCAGCAGTTTTGGTCCAGACAAGAGAGAGCCGACGTCACGCACGCACGCTCACACCCGGCCACGCGCTTGGCGTGATTCTGTAGGCACATGGCGAGCCAACGAGGTGCCGAGCCGCCCACCCGCCCGCGCGTCTCCCATTTGTGGGTAACAGGCCCGCGCTCCAGCTCGCTGCCGCCTCCCCCGGCGCGCAGCTGCGGACCTAGGTACGCTGCAGTGTTCCCACGCCTCGGAGGCGACTCGCGGCGGGCATTGGCAAGCACGGCCCCGCCCTCCCTCGTCTCAGCCAATCGAGAGCCGTGCCGACCCATTGGGAGGCGGGGCCCGGCAGGGCAATAGTGAGGGAGCGCAGGGGTGAGGGGGCCCCGCCCGCATAGGGGGCGTGGCTGGCGCCGGCACTTGCGGCCGAGCCGGGCTGCGGCGTGGGAAAGAGCCGCGAGGAGCCGACCGCGCCGCCGCCGGAGTCGAGCCGCCGGGGCTGAGGGCGGGCAAGAGGGAGCAGGCGGGCAGGGAGGGCGCCGCCACCCGCTTGGCGTCCGGGCTCCGGCTGCGCTGCTCCCGTGCCGCCTGCGCCGCGATGAAGCGCCCTTGTGAGGAGACGACCTCCGAGAGCGACATGGACGAGACCATAGACGTGGGGAGCGAGAACAACTACTCGGGGTGAGCGCGGACCCAGCGGGAGGAGCCCCGGGACCTGAGGGCGTCGGGGAGCTTTGTGCGCCGGCAGCTTCTTGGAAATCTCGGGGTTCCTCTCCGCGGTCCTGGCGGAGCGGGCAAAGGTTTGGTCTACAGAAACTTTACGTGGTGGGCGCGAATTGAGTGTACGTTGGTGGGCCGAGGGATGTCGGCTTTCCCTGTAGTGGTGGAGGGGGTGAGGGAGGAGAGGTGCAGGGATTGGGAGGAGGGTCCCCGACTGTCCGCGGTGGGCGCGGAGTCGGCGTGTCCGAGCGACGGGCGGCGCAAACGAAACTGTATTTGGGCGACAACCGATCATGTATTTAGGGTCACTTACAAAATGTGTCAGGAGAAAGGAAAAACCAACAGATTTTTTTATTTCTAAAGTAAAAACACGACTTGCGTTTTGGAGAAATTACAACAATTTGCTACTTCAGGGCAAAGGAGGTTGCGCTTTCCCGGTTGACCCAGGCGCGCTTGGGCTGACGCGAGACCGAGTGACACATGTAAGGATCGGTTTGGGCAGCATCTCTGACTGCCTCTTCTTCCTAAGTCTGGAAGAGATCGGGGTCGTGATCACAGAAGCCAGACCTCCACTTTCCCGTGACAGAAGGAGATTACCGAGGCATTTTAGTGCCAAGGCAGGTCAAACGATAATTGCTTCTAATTGGCATCCCCAGAAGCACCTTAATTATTTATCTGCAGCTGCCACTCAAAGAGCAGAATTCTTTCTACCTCTGGAAAACTGTTTTTTTTTTGGATATTGTTAATCTAATACGTGCAAACGTAAGCCCCAAATCAGCTAGAGCAAAGATATTTACGTGAAATGTCGTTTGCAAAGTTACCTATCGATTTGCTTAAGAGTCACTATGTCATCTTAAGAAATAAGGTCTGAAAGATGTCACATAAAAGGCAAAGCCAGTTAAGGGGGGGGAATGAGGGGGACAGTTAATTTAGAAATAAGATCCAGAAGTGAGAAGGTGAAGTAATAGGAACCTGGTGTGTGCAACATTTGTAAAATGAAAGAGAACAATAACAAGAACCTGGAGAATTTGAGAACATAAAGAAGCACAGTATCTCCATGAATTATGAAAAGAAACAGATACACAAGCTAGGGAGGACCGTCAAAATAATAAGTGACAAAGTAATAATTTGACTGGACTTTCAATATAAAATGTTTTTTTAATTAGTAAACTCAAGATGGATCGCACCTCCTACAGTTTTAAGTTTGGATTGAAGGCTGAGAGATTCTCACCTCCAGTTTCATTTTCAAAGTAAAACATTTACCTATTTGTGAACTAATTTTAATTTTCCTGTCAGTAGCATATTTCATTTGGGCATTTTTTTGGGGGGTGATTAGCTTAAAAAATCAAATTTGTTGTGGGTTTTTTTTTCCCATTATGAGATATGGCTAATTGAAGTTTTGATACAATAAGATAACTTCTGTTTATTTTATTTTAAAGATTGCATCTGGGGGGAACAACAGTTTAACACACGACAACTGTATCTGTTTGATAGTGGTGCTTAACATGACCTTTATTTTAAAATAGCTTTGCTTTGTTCAGTATGATTGACAGGACAGAGGTAGAAGGATGCTATTAGAGGAGATTAGTTGACTTTTAAGAAATATATGTGAGTGGGGCTAAGAAGTATTAATATTTAACTTCTCATCCTAATTGCCCTTAATTATTTCACTGGGAGAATTTAGTAAAAGTTCAGGGAAGATTTTGCCAATGGATTTGGCATCGGGATTACCCATAAAGAAAAAGAAAAGCACAATTCCTATCTGCAAAGAGACATGAGGGCAGAAAGAAGTATGCTAAGAGTGAAGCAAGAATTAAGAATTTAAAAACCACACACACATGAACTATACAGTCTTTCTGAATATTTAATGGAAGCCATCAAGTACCCACAAGAAACTCTTGTTATGTTAATACAGCACCTGACATACTCTCCTTATTTCATAGGCAAAGTTCTAGCTCTGTGATTAGATCAAATTCTCCAACAACAACATCTCAGATTATGGCAAGAAAGAAAAGGAGAGGGGTATGTGATTTTTTTTTTCTTTTTATTTCATGTAATCCAGCCTAATGTGTAACAGTTGTATTTTTCCATTACGAGTAATTTTATCATTTCTGTATTCATAAATTTTTTTGTTTGCCTTTCTTTGGGATAGATTATAGAAAAAAGGCGTCGAGATCGGATAAATAACAGTTTATCAGAGCTGAGACGACTAGTGCCAACTGCATTTGAAAAACAAGTAAGCTACCCCCACCCCTTCCCCCAAAAAGCTAAAACAATCAGATTCTCTCATCTGGGAATGTGGGTTCTTGCTAAAGCTCATTAAAATAATGGTGTATGTGCCCTGATCTGGCACAGAGCAGCTATTTCAATAAAATGCTTTGTTGTGGCAAAACTATTAAAAACATAATCCATCATGAAGTTGAAAAACATTTCCATTCTTTTGCTTATTTTTCCCTTAAGGGTAATAGTGCTCGTGCTTTCTCTGTTCTTTTTATGAATACCAGTAGTGGTTTTGTTTAAAATGTGCTGTATGTAGTATTCTTCAAAAAATATGTATCATACGTAAAATACATTTTGTCTCAAGCTGTTAATAAGTAGGCTTTTTTATTTAAAAAAAAATACCAAATCCTCTCTAGCTGTATTTCTTAATAATAATTATTATTATTATTGTATTTACCAAGCCAATTGCTTTCATTTTTAATCCCTGGGTTAACAGAATGATGTTTGGTTTTGGACATCTTTTTCTGAAGTTTGGTAAAAATTAAACCAGACCTAAGTGCCCCTTTTCTCAGAATTCAAGCATACTTTTCCAAAACAGATTTTGCACACTTCAAAAAGTAGGAAGCCAAATGTTTAAGTCTTTCTTTGTGGTTTTAGAAGTGTTTCTCCTTCTAACATGGCACAATTTCTAAAGAGCATTTTTCAAAGGATATGGCAGCATATCCTTGTTGAAAATTTTTTCAGTGTTGTTCAAATAGGGTATAGGCAGCAGTTGTTTGTTTATTCCATTTTGTTGTTTACTTCATGAACCCACAAACATAAAACAAACCCTACAAAGCCCTTGGAAATTACCCAGAAACTGTAGCTTTAGTTGTTGTCACTTTCACTGAAACTGCTTGTACATCTTCAAGGAAAAGTTTAACATTGACAAAAGTACAAGATGTAATATACTATTGACTATACATTTTTAAGAAAAAAGATACTCTATATCCTGAGACTGTCTTTGATAAGTTAAATATAATGTGGAAATTGTAGTTTTGATTGGTAGCAGTTCCAGGCTGCAGATTAAAATGTCAGTAATCAATGATGTTTTTAAATTTTAGAGCATCGAAATGTCTACAGTTATGAGGAACAGTCAGTGTGGTGAATTTTTTTTTTCTTGGTTTGTTAGGTTTTTCTCAAATGTTGACTTAAAACAGCCTTAAAAGGAAACCTCAGTTGTTTGGCAGTTAGTTACCATAAACACAGGCTTTTCCATTAGCAGGGCTTGGCCACCAACTCCAGCGAGCTGGCCTTGTCACAATGTGATTACAGGAGGGTTCTTCAGAGCAGTAAAAGAACTCTGGCGCTCACACCATGTACTGCTGGGTGCTGATGATTTTCACAAAACAAGTAAAGCAGAGAAACCTGGAATAAACTTCAGTATCCTTTCAAAAAAAAAAAAAAATCTTGGTTTAATTATTTCACTCTTCCAGGAAATTAGAAACCACCCACAGCCCTTTGAGACAGTTTGAGGTGGCACATTTGTTTTAAAGTTGGTTTCTAGAGGTTGCCTTATTTTAAAAAGAGGGATGTAAAAAATCTTTTTCTAAGGCAATTTTATTGAGAACTAATTTTAAAGGATTCAAATATCCTTAAGCATTTATGATTCTTCCTAGATAAGTAGTAAATTCTTCTTGTGATCTTGTAATTCACAGTGACACCTGCTGGCAATCTTTTTTTTTTTGGGGGGGGGGTTGCTGACAAGTCTTTCCTTTTTTATTTTTGGTTCTGCTTACCAGGGGTCTAGTTTGAATTGACTTAAAGACTTACTGGGCTTTTCTATTTTTGAAAAATCTACTTTTAAAAATTATTTGACAACATTCATAACATTCTCTCTTTATCCTCCAGAGTTGATATTCAACTGGTATAGACTTGAGCATTATACAAGACTATTGGATGTCCCCTAATTAAAATAAAGCATTTTTTTTTTTATCGAAGATAGAAATTGGATCCAAAGTTTGAGATTTTTGCAATTATAATAGTTTAGGTAGAGTGAACTTAGGGGTGTATTTATTCTTATGATTTAAAAAATCATTTATTATGCCTTCTTTTAGCCTTTAAAAGCTAAAGTGGCAAACACCGGTCACTAGGTGTGACATAGTAATTAGTGCTTTCATTGTAAAGTTTGGTAAGAATTCAGATTTTTTCTGTGAAAAATTAAATTTCGAATTTTCTAGTCAGAAGGAAAATTGAAACCTTAATGTTATAATTCAGTGTAAAATGTTCAAAAATAGTTTCTATGGGACTTGTAAGCCTTCATTATTTGTTTATAAAGGGATCTGCAAAATTAGAAAAAGCTGAAATATTGCAAATGACAGTGGATCATTTGAAGATGCTTCAAGCAACAGGAGGTAAAGGTAAGCAAGTGACTTCATCCCCACCCAACCCCACCTTTCTCTTTTCTATTTTGCCCCTAACATTGTACAGAAGTCATAGTTGAGAAGTTCTTTATCAAGCTGATATACACAGTCCCAGATTAAAGCTGTGGAAATCAATGCTAATGGCAGGATTGAACTCGTGGGAAAGAACTTCTGGAACAAAAGAAGCACTTGACCCTGGTCTTGTGTTTGCTTTTATAATACTGTGGGAGTAAACCTTCATTCACAGCGGCCTGGTCATAGATTTGTTTGGCACTCCAGAAGAGCATGCTGGAATCTGTACAGAAAGACAAAACAAACACACAAACATCCAAACATAAACAGGAGGCTTTAGAGACAGTCTTTTTCTCCTTCTTCTCCCCCTCCTTCTTTTTCTCCTCTTCTTCTTTTCATTAAATCAGGACAGGGACTCGTATAAGCTATTGCAAATGGAAGTGACTCTAGAATTATTTTTGTCGTTTTCCTCTTCAGATTTTGGTTTTTCTTGGATTAAAACCAGACTATCTGAAATGCAGGTAGTGCACGTCTAGACTAGAAACTGTTTGTGGATTAGAAACCTTTCTAGGGAGAGCAGACTGGAGCAGGCAGGTGCCTGGGCCCAGTGCCCTGGGTGATGACCTCTGAACTGGACAGAGCCTTAGGGAGGAATTGTCAGGGGGTCAGAGAAGGACTCTCACCTCATGCATAAAGGTAGATTTGAGATCCTGAAAGCTGTAATATTCATCATATTTTATTATCCCACTTCCCTACATATCACTCAGACTTGATTTTGCACATTTGTATCTTTTTTTAGCCTTCACGAAGGGCTTGATATTCATCTTAGGCAAGACTGTTAGTCAATATATTTAACAACTGGGTAAGGAGGGAATAACATGAGGAACTGAGTGCTGCTACTAAATCCTGGGGGCCTGTCTTGGCTCACCTTTTAGTACCTGTGGGTGAGTTCTGGATCTGGGTGGGGCAGGGCACTGGAGGGAAGTGGCTGTTTACCAGTTGGTATGCAAATATTTCAGGATTTAATTCTGGTATGACCTTACTGGTGAGTACGTATGGAACATCTGCCCCGACCGTAACCATCTTTACCTGGTGGGGCGGGGAAGGGGGATTGACCTTCATAGAGGGAAGCCCTATGCTGTGACTTAGCCCAGGTTGTACCTTCCCAAGGAACTGTCCTGAATGGATAAGGAGTGGGGGCAGAATTGTGATTTCTATTTATTAAGATATAACCCAAAGTATAGGATGCAAACATTCTTACAAAATAAAGAAGAGAAATGGATGGAGTCCTAGAAGCTAATGCTCCCCAGCCTCACCTTTGGCTTGGGGGCAAAAGTGCTCTGCTGTACTTTGGGGCCTGCACCAGCACTAGGAGTGCCAGGCCCCCTCCAGCCTCATGATTCTGCCCACACAACTGAACCTCAGGATATTAGGAGACCGACTGAGGCCGTGATGGTGCAAAGAAAGTTGCTTGATCACTCTTGGCATTGTTAGCTACAAGGCAAAGAAGTCTTAACAGGGTTTCAAATATTTGCCATGAGCTGTACTTCTAAAGAGTAATATTATTCTTATGCTTTATTATAAAAACTGAGTTCCATCTTGGTTGCTATTCTTGGCTACCTGAACAGTGCTAAAATTGGTCCCAAAATAGTTTAGGAACAGACATTTCCAAGCAAACTCCATACAAGTCATCTGGCTACTGGGTCATTAAAGAGTTCCTCTAGCAGGAGAATGTGTGGGCTTCGACCAAGGTTGGCTGGCAGTTTGAGATGGCAGTGTCAAAGACTCGCAGCTGCTGTGGAGATTTTTGTGTGCAGCAAATGGCAGGGAGGAGGCATGGACACTGCAGCTGGGTTGCCTGATTTCAAATCCTGGCTCTGCCATTTATTAGCTCCGTGACCTCAGGTAAATTACTAACTCTCTCCAAGCTTGTTCCCTCAACTGTAAAGTGAGGACAATGATAGTGTCTACCTCACAAGGTTATAAGTTAACTCATCTGAAGCCCTTAGAGCAGTGCTGTCCCACAGGAAGTAGTATGGACACGTGTGCTATTATGTTGGCAAGATTCATTCCTAGGAGACAACTGCTCATTGTCATTTACCTCAGCATTTAGCAACAAGACAGGAATTACATAATTTATATTCTGCAACAGAGGGCTCTAGCTGTATACAACAGCGTAACTGGCAAACCACAAATAGGACCACACATGAAAGTTCTTAGAAGAACCCAGGATTCTGTCACTTCATTCGTTATGGTCTGTCTTGGTATAATGCAATAGTTGCTAGATAGAGAGAATTTAGTAAAGTGACCTAAATGTCTAAATATCTCTGGGTTTCTGGACTCTGTCTACTCTAATGATTCCTTCCCTCTTTCTCTCATGGCAGTTAGGAGCCTACAAAGCCCTACAGGAAACCCTGAGCGCCCCTACATGAAATGCTTTCATTGGAAGCATCTTCTTCAGGAATAGTGTCCTGCCCTAATCCCAGGCCTCTGTTTGCTAACTATGCCACAGCCCTGGGATAATTTGTTTTTGTTGCTGTTCTTCCACATTGATGATACTCTCTCATGTCAGCTTTGTGCTGTTGTCCTTACAGGTTTAATGGTATGTTTTGCTTTGTTTTTGCCCCACACGTTTTTGGACTTCCAAATTTCCTCTAGAATTTTCAGTTTAGAACTTTGAATATATGTGTCTACTATTTTCCAAAGTGCTTTGATTACAGAATAAGATGGTCTAACTTTTAATAAATGATAAATGAAACAGGTAATACTTGGATCTGCAAAGACATAAACAAGATAATATAGCAGACACCTAGGATGAAAATAATAACTTTGCATGAATATTATATATCTCATTCATGTATATACACATCCCCAAAGTGGCTGGATTTAAGTTTTAATTTGAAAATTACTTTTTTAAAAATTGGCAAATGAGAAAGAAATCTGAAAGGGTCATTTGTACATACCAGAGGTCACTCATTCATAGTGGTGGCATTTTCCTGAATGATTATTATTGGGCCCTAAAATGGCACTGTAAAAGTCAGACATTATTATTTTCTATTATGAGGTGTTAACTTTGGATAAAAAAGAGACACAGGTAAATGTGACACAGCCCCAGCCATGTATGGTGGTAATCATAGGTGTGGGGCAGGCGGTATGTACACAGAGACACAATTAATACACATTCTTTCTTGGGTGGATGCCAGAAAAATGTAAGCTAAACAAAGGAGGAGACATATATTTGAACTTCAGGAGTTCACAGCATAGTAATATCATATCTGGAAGCAGCCTTATCTTGCTTGAAAGAAATTTATTTTATGTTTTCTAGACCTTCAAACTAATAAGCAAATTCCAAAAAAAGTCCCATTTTGTTTTCATTAAACTTTTTCATATAGTGTAATGACAAGATATTTTCACTTTGCTGATAAACATTGTAGATCAAGAAGCACTTAAGCTTTTATTGCGATGACATTCTAGCACGTTTCTAAAGAAAATCTTCAAGCTACTAAGATGTTCTTTGTCTCTTACACAAATACCAACAGAGTGAGGATGTTTCAGATAAGCCCTTTAATCTCCAACTCATGTGACAGGGATAGCGAGACTGGAACTCCATTTTACCATGAAAAACCTTCCTGGGGAGTTTCACTATTCCACAACATAAGAAAAACTTTTTTTTTGTTTTCTGGAAATGTCTGAAACATGAATGTTCTTAATTCCCCCCCACCGCCCACCCCCACACTGTGATATTTGGTTGCAAGAACAACTGTAGCATTTTGCATTGTCAGAGTTGTCATACATGTAAATTGGAAAGTATGCTTTCTTAACTTCCCCCAAATTAAAACCATAAATAGCTGACAAAGTTTTTGGAAAGGCTCATCCTTCTAGTAAATAAAAAGGATAGAGTGAAATACTGCTTGGTGGTTACTGCTAATAACTATACCATATTCTCTCTCACACACTCTCTGCCTGCCCATCTCTGTCTCTCTCTGTTTATCTCTGTCTCTCCGCTCTGCTCAAACCCCCTTTCAGGCTACTTCGATGCACATGCTCTTGCTATGGACTTCATGAGCATTGGGTTCCGAGAGTGCTTGACGGAAGTGGCGCGGTACCTGAGCTCCGTGGAGGGCCTGGACTCCTCGGATCCACTGCGCGTGCGCCTCGTCTCTCATCTCAGCACGTGCGCCTCCCAGCGGGAGGCGGCGGCACTGACGTCCTCCGTGGCCCACCACCATCACCCCCTGCATCCGCATCACTGGGCGGCGGCCTTCCACCATCTTCCCGCCGCCCTGCTCCAGCCAAACGGACTCCACGCCTCGGAGTCACCCCCTTGTCGCCTCTCCACAACCTCAGAAGTGCCTCCTGCCCATGGTTCCGCTCTCCTCACGGCCACCTTTGCCCACGCGGATTCTGCCCTTCGAATGCCGGCGACGGGCAGTGTCGCCCCTTGCGTGCCGCCTCTCTCCACCTCTCTCTTGTCCCTCTCGGCCACCGTCCACGCCGCTGCCGCTGCGGCCACCGCAGCTGCGCATAGCTTCCCTCTGTCCTTCGCGGGGGCTTTTCCTGTGCTTCCCCCAAACGCAGCTGCTGCAGTGGCGGCCGCGACCGCCATCAGCCCGCCTTTGTCGGTATCAGTCACGTCCAGTCCTCAGCAGGCAGGCAGTGGCACAAACAATAAACCTTACCGACCCTGGGGGACAGAAGTTGGGGCTTTTTAAGTTTTCAAGGAAGCTTTTCACTGAACTTCTTGCAATAGGAACCGAATGTCCATCATTTCAGAGTCAGCCTAAAACCTTTGCACCCTGAAGGTAGCCATATAGATGCCTACAAAGAAATAATAAAGCTATTTGAGACACCTCACAAGTGGAAATGTGGTATTATCTTTTTTCTTTATCTTTTTTTTTTTAAGGCAACTTGCAAATTGACATCATCAGCAACTTTTGAAAACTTCAGGCTTGTTTGCATTTAGAAGTCTCCCAGAAGATACATGGAATTTATCATCCAGCAGTACATCAGCATTCCCGAATTGGGGAAGAAAAATATCCTGACTGAATTTTTTTGCACGTAGACAGGGAAAAAAATAATCATGTTTCATAAGTGCCTGAGCTAATCGAGTTTTCTTCTGGACACACAGCGTTGCACAAGACCATAGAGGTTGGGTTAAGAAAGGAAAGGGACAGACATCTTGCATTAGGCTGCAGACGTTTCATGCAATTCCAGAGAAGAATATTCTGTTGAAATCAACAGGTTTTTATTGGCCAAAAGGATTGATGAAAATAATTTTCAGGTTGAAAGACCTAGTTTTATCTTACTTAGTTTGCTTTCTTTATACAGACTTGCCAGGTGGTGACAGCAGTGCATTGGTAGAAGCAATTATCCCATCGGTGCCCAGGTTAACAACCATTTCTGTCCTGCTTGCAAGTACCCAGTTTTGGATGGCTCGAATCTGGTGCTGCTTTATATAAACCTTACTTTATACAATGCACCTAGAAGCATTTGCCTACTGTGTGCCCACTGGAAGTTATTTGATATATGCCACCTTGAAAACTCTCCAGTTTGCAAGAGTTTGGAATAATTTATTTAGTTTAATTTGGACTACTTTTATATGTTTATCCTCTTCACTTTCTCCTAGTAACACGTAGTATCTATTCTTGTCACCTTTTGGGAGAAGTTGCATTTCTGGAGGTGAGACAGGGAGCGAACATTGAGAAGAGAAAACCAGGATTCTTAAATGCTCTTTATCAAGTTAGTGGTTGAGTATGATCCTGAATCAAGATGAATGTATTCAGAGAGATGTATATAAAGTATTTTTGTCCATACCTAGACTAGTGCTACATAATGGTGTTTTGGTTTTGTTTTTTCTTTTTTGCTTTTGCTTTATGACCTAAAATAATCTCTTAATACATTGAAATTGAGCACCTGAGTTTTTTTGAAAGTTAAAAGACAGCATGTATTATGCACTTCATTTCTCTGCTGTGTGGAGAAAGCAATAAACATGAGAATGTTAAACATTATGCAAAATTATACTTTTAAATGTTTGTTTTAAAATTACTGTACCTAGTCTTGTTTGCATTACTTTGTAACCTTTTTCTATGCAAAAGTCTTTACATATCACTAATTAAATGAAGTCCTTTTTGAATTTTTATGTGAATGAGTTGCTTTGCAGAATGGACAGTTTAAGTGAATGTCAAGTGGGGCCTTCTTTTACTAGCAGTTTAAGTCAGGTCCTTTCTCTTTAACAGTCATTTGACTGATATAATTCACAGAATGCTTGGAAATAGCATTTTTCTGCACTTGTAAATCAAGCATAGGCAGGTATGACATTACTTGGAAGCAGGAGGTGATCAGTTTCCTCTGCCTTTTATTCTTAACTATGGTTCCTGGAAAAGTGCAAGACTTCCAAATGAGAGTACAATATACCAAAGTAAGGTAAAGTGGAATGTAGCATGCATTTTGTAGCTCAAAAACATTTATAGAGAGTTTTTAAGGCATCACATGCATACATGATAGGCATATACATACATCCTAAAGATAGATCCTCTGAACCTTGAAGAAATTATCCCCTGTTGCTCTGGAAGTTTTTTGGGTACCCCTCCCTTCTTCAGGGAAGGCTAAAGCTATTGGGCCAAACAACATGAAAAATAATGTTTTTATTATGTGTATCAATTCACATTCAAAGTCAAAGGGAAAACTCAAGGGTGTGGTCTATCTAATTTGTTCTGTTTGTAAGCGGTTTGGACTCCTAAAAAAAAAGTGCAAAATAACTACCTCTTTTTTTCTGTTTGTGAGCCCTGTGGTCATTATATCTTAAGATAATTCCGATAGCATTAGGTAGCAAATAAGAAAATGGGCTTACTAGTGTTTGGAGTTTGCTTTTTAAATGTGATGTGTGGACAACAGGCATATACATAATTTTTATCATAAGATCTAAAAACTGATTCTGTGCCTATTGTAAATATGTCAGCATTTGGAGAGCTTTTCCTTTTTTGAAACGTATACCGTTTTAGAAATCAGTAATTTTTTTTTATTTGGATAAAATGTTTGAATATAAATCTTCCCCTCTTTTCCTTTTTGATTTGTTCTTTTATTTTTTTCTTCCCTATTAGGTATGGGTTTATTATTTTTCAATTTAATTGATGAAAATATTTGCAAACCAACTTGCCACATAGTCCCTAAGGGTTGTCAGCATTCCTCAAGATAATCTTTGTCAGTTTCCTATTGATTGGTTGATAATCACATTTCACTGGGAATAAGTAGTGCTACACTTGAGTTTTCCACCTCTCAACCAAGTGCTTCATGAGCAGGTTGCAGCACCTTTAGGTGTGGTAATTTTTATGTTTGCTACTAAAGAGGAAAAGGGTTACATTTAAAAAAAAATGATTTTTATGGTTCAAGGGGGAAAAACAGAAAACTCTGAGTTTGATTTGTTGGTGGCTCTTAAGTGTTTAAAAGTTAGTCCCAAAATTAGAGGATTTTTAGTAGACTAAAAAGAGAAGGGGGGGGCATTTGTAGAAATTTGATTTTCCCTAAATGTTAAAAGCTATATGTCTGACTAGAGCACAGTTTTGCAATTCACCTCAATGAACCGGAAGGTATTTGTTGAGTAACCGCTGTGTGCCCAGCACTGTGTGGCATTCAGCTGGTTTTGAATGGGACGGCACATGAACGGTGGTTGCACATGAAAGCGTGGCTCCACAGCTGCAGAGTCAGGCATGGCTGCCGCCGCAGCTGCTCACACAGAGCAGGGGGCCCTCAAAAGAAGGAGATGACTGACAGTAGGAAAAAGGGTTTCTGGGAGCTGGAGGGGGACACTTTTTGCTCTTCTTGGAATGTTTTTCTTGTATGAAGATGGTATTTCCTATCAGACATGAAGAAATCTGAAGGACTTTTAAAGTATGTAATTTTGAAACAAAAAAAAGTCAAGTATTAACTAGAGTGATGTCTCTAAGATCCACACATGCCTATGTATTATTAATCTTAAAAGCCTTTTTCCTATATATTTAACTTGTTTCTTGTGCCAATTGTTAAGTTTTGGCAAATCACAAATTTACCACAAATAATTATCACAAATGTTATCACAAATAATATCACAAAGCAATGTGCTTTTAGAATTGCCATATTTCCGTAAGTCTGAGGTTACATCAGCTGCAAGATACTCTATTGGTTTAAGATAATCTTTTAAAGGGAAAAGAACGCTAAGGCACAACTTCACACATTGATCACAAGACACACCCCAATTTCTAGAATGCAAAAATGTAAATTAAAAAATGCATCTTGGATTTGAGGTAATACTATAATGCACTATTTTTCTTATAATGAATGCCATTTAAAAAAAAATCCATGGCTAGAAATGTACACAGTTAGATTAAAATGTAGCTGATTTAGCTTATTTTTTAAAATTTCTTATTAGAATAGGGTCCTAGTCAAGGAATCTGGGTTGACTTTGTAAGCTTAATGATCTAGAGACAGATGCGTTTTTTTTAAGCTTTTCATGTTTTTATTGCCCAATGGGACCACTCCTAGTTTTTCTGCTGCATTTAGCTGAAGAACGGAGTTTGATTTCCCCTTGTAATTATTTTAAGATCTAAGCAATGATTGAGGTTGTGAATATTTCAGCAACTACAACAAAGCATTACAACAAACATGACATAATAAACTGAGACTGGAGTTCAAATTCTTTGGAAGGATAAGTCTTTGAACTCGGATGCTAGGTCTTGAAAAAAAATCCCATAGCAAATATAGACAAGCTTGTGGGAGGGGCCAGAGGCGTGGCATGGGAGAAACCGTTCTTTGTCCACCAGGTGTCACGTTCTCCCATTGTCACTTCATATCTAACAGGACAGGAACCAGGAAGAGACAGGAACCGGGTTGGTCAAGGAATCGAGTCCTCTGCTATAACTGACATCACCAGCACCCACCGTAAGGCACAGGGCTAAAAAATCAAATGTGGTATTAACTGCTAATACTGTTAGGTTGTTCTTTGTGCTAAGTCTCATGATAAATGTTTGAGCCTCTTAAACTACTCAGAGTAGAGAGTAGTGTTATCTTAATATTACATACTGGAAATTA